>BJKM01000010.1:441098-708598 GCA_015082035.1 Chaenogobius annularis
TGTTTTTCTTCTCAAAATAAAAAGTAAACACCAAAGAAATAGTGGTATAGAACGTTTCACAAGCTGTAGCCAGAGATATGCAGCTTGTTCAAAGACGGTTTGTGTAAAATAAGGCCCACATACAATGCACTGCCCCGTGTGAGGCTTGAACTCACGTCCTTCAGATTATGAGACTGACGCGCTGCCTACTGCGCTAACGAGGCCTGCTGCCCTGATGTTTGACCTCAGGACCTCGAATCATTGTTTAGAATCACAAACGTCTGTTTCTCGTCTTGTGCAAATGGTCCATATCTCAAATCAATTTATTTTTGTTCAGACCTTGGTTAGACCTAGGGTAGACCAGGGTTAGACCTAAGTTAGACCTGGTTTAGACCTGGTCTAGACCTAGGTTGACCTGACCCAGAAATATGTCATTTTTCTTCGTCATTTCAAACATTGCTTGGAACATCCCTGAACTTCAAGATCCCTGTCTGTATTTTTGCAAGATAAAAAACCTTGGCTTTAAACCAGGAGTTATTTCCTGGGTGTAAATGCGCCGATGCAGGAAAACGAGCTGGGTTTTTACAGCTCAGATATTTATTCTATTCTGAGGAGGCCCCTGCCCATCATCAGAAGAATCAGAAAGAGTTTATTGCCATTGTCAATGAACAAAATTCACAAACATAGGAACTTGTCTCGGCCTTAAGGTGCAACATAAAACACTGAGCAATAATAAAACAACAATATTCAATCAAAAAAGGGTATGCATTAAGAAACAATTTAAAATTACTATACAATAAAAATAAAAATAGGCATTTCTATGTACACAAGTTTACAGTTATGTTTAAAGTTGTAGTGCAGAAAGTGACAGTGCAGTGAGTGGTTGAATATTGCAGTTAAAGTGACAGGTGTTTTGAAGTGTTCATGAGTCCAACAGCAGAGGGAAAGAAACTATTCTTATGGCGGGAGGTTCTGGTCCGGATGGACCGTAGCCTCCTGCCTGAGGGGAGTGGTTCAAATAGTCCATGTCCAGGGTGAGAAGGGTCAGCTGTGATCCGACCTGCTCGTGCCAGAGCCCTGGAGACGTACAGGTCCTGCAGAGATGGAAGTCTACAGCCGATCACCTTCTCAGCAGAACGCACAATGCGCTGTAGTCTCTGTTTGTCTCTGGCTGTGGCTCCCGCGTACAACACGGTGATGGAGGAGGTGAGGATGGACTCAATGATGGCCGTGTAGAACTGCACCATCATCTGCGCTGGCAGCTTGGCTTTCCTCAGCTGCCGCAGAAAGTACATCCTCTGCTGGGCCTTCTTGATGAGGGAGCAGTTTGTCAGCTCCTACGACCAAAACCAGTTTGTAATGAACACCAAAATGGTTTCACTGTGCGATCAGATGTGTCCTCAGTGTATGAGAGATTATAATCCCATTGAAAATGGAAATTGTAACGCTGCTTTCACATGGCACAGCTATTACCTTGAAACTATTTTGCAAATAAAAAATACATGGTTCAGACCTACAAAGGACCTTGACAGACTGAAAACCTGCCTGCTTCAACTCTCTCTCTCTCTTTCTCAACTTTCTAAACCCTGTATCATTTATTCAACAGAATCTTCTTTTGAGGATTATTCCTGGCTAAAAACCTCATTGCATTTTCCAAAACAGACGCTTGCAACTTGATCCAGCACTTCTGCCTTTAAATAATGTAAAATCCGCCTCACACTTTTTTTTAGAAAGGTTGTGTTGAATGTTTTTCTTCGCAGACTCGGATCCCTAAACCGTGCGGTGATATCTTAAGCGCTAAATCATTCATGATAGATATTGCGTTTATAATGATTAAGTGGCGTGAACCGTAAACCATAATCCGCTAACATAGATAAGAGGAAGAGGAGGTAAGAAACTCCTTGCATCGTAATATAGCCTTCTACAATGAATTTAAAGTTTCGTTTTGTGTTTAGTTATATTTTGCAGTGAAATGTGGTTATAAATGCAGAATGTTGTTGATTTGAATGATGCATTCTGATTTTAAGCAGAGTGGGAAACTGGACCAATTACTAATGGTTTTGTCACGTTCTAGATTTACCAAAATTATGGTCCACAAATGTTGAATCTTTTCATTATTTGTTTGGGATTGCCTCCACAAACTTGTCATATTATTATTAATCTTACGGCTTGAAGTTCAATCACACAAGATGTTGAACTTTGTGTCTGTTTTTGTTTCATGTTGCTTGGCCCAGTCATTTCAGAGACATGAACCACAAACCAGGACAACCAATCTGCAATCTGACATCATTTTTCTTACATACACCAGCAAAGTGAAGTTGTTTATGTGAAGCTAAAAACATAATTGAGTTGGAGGCAATCTGGGTACAGACAAACTTGTCGCAAGATGTGTGGATTTAGCGACCAATCTCAAAGACACAAGTTACTCCACAGAGAAAGTTAATTTGAATATTAAACTATTGATAAACCAGACTAAACCACAAATGTGCGTAAGTCATGAAACAGCACCATGGACTGAAAGAATGTCACTTCGGTGTGTACCAAGCCAAGCCAAGCCAAGCCTGACTTAAATCTTTATGTTGATTTGAATGGTGTATTTAGTGATGATATGATTAAATAATGACCCATATTCCATCATGTTATGGGGGAAAAAAATCAATAATCAGATGCAGAACAGCATTTACTGGTTCATTATGGGCGACGCCCCTCCTGGCAATCAGCCAATTATGTCAAATGCAATTCAACAATTGTTTTGTCTATTTGAAAATCGCCCTGAGCCTGGTAGAAAAGCAATGGCAATCTTAACCAATCAAATTCCGAGAAAAATTACCACAGTAAAACTTTGAAATGGGCGATTTGCTTCATCGCCCGTTCAGGCGTAGTGTTTACGCCACGGAGCTACTCTTTTCACGCTGGAGACACAGCGTAGCAGGTGCACGCACCACACACGTGATCAGGGCGGGGTTAAGCCTGATGCTTCTCCGTCAACTGTACACGGAATTGCCGCACGCCTTGTTTTGATGACTTTTTAAAAACTGCATCGACAGACGTCTGTGTTCAACGGTACGTTGAAAACCATTCAGAATGAACTCCTTGACTGTGGCTGGCGGTGAATGAAAACTATATTTTGTGATGAAGTGAAAGCAGCTGATTTCTTATTAGTCCGAGCCGATGAGACATCTGATGTGCTCCGTTACCTTGACCGCAAACACACCAAACAAAGGGTTTTTTACATGTTCATTACGCTGAACACTGAAAATATCGCTGAACGTCTATTCATAAATAGATGCTTTAGTTATTAGAAAACCCATGAAAGAATGCTATAAATGACATGTCTTTAAGACTTTCCACAGCAATGTTGTCTGTGATGATTCAACATAAAAAATTAAAATGTTATACATGTAGGTCAGGGTAACTAATGCCACTTAGAGGCTGATCTTTTTGTTTTGTTTTCTGCTCTGTTTTATGAAATAGGCACCGACAATTGTTTTTATTTTCTCTTAATGTAGTAATTGCTACTATGCACTATAAGGTACAGTATCATTGAGATTTTTGTTTTGCTCTTTACAATCTGATATTTTATAAAGTGTAAAATGTAATTTTATGTCAAATGTATTTTCTCACAAATGGTATCTGCCTCTAAGTCATAGTATTACCATTACCAACTGTGGAAATAAAGTTTGTTTACCTCATTAATTCAGTTGTAAATGTGTATTTAAAATGTGTGTTTATACAGTCAATGTAAAATATTTACTTTTGGACTTTTTAAAATTAAACTAAAACATGGTAATGTCAAAAAGCCCCCCCTATATTTTGCATCACCAGCCGCCACTGGTATTAACAATCGTTGGATTAAGCCTAAACACGGCGACAGGAAAGAGGTCTATCAGTTTTCAAGGACATGGGTTATTGTCCGGGAGAAGTCGGACTGCAGATGGCGCTGTTCCCCTGCAGATGTAGGTAGGAGAATGGCACCAAAGCCTATGCAAATCAGCCGTCAAGACATGTCACTTCTGAGGAACAAGGCAGAAGACATCCAAAACATGTCAAGGTATGAGAAAACGCTCTGCTCTGTTTAAACGAAAATCTAACTGATAAAAATACAGACATACAATCTTTACGTGCCTCTCCACAGATCTGATTTGTATACAATACATACAAGATAGGCCCTAGAAAGTCATATTACAGCCCATCTCTTCATCATCAGAAATACTTGTGCAGACCAAGGTTGTTCTCATATTTTCCCAAACAGCAAATGCAAGTTTTGTTACTTTTATTTAATATATTTTAGTTTAGATTTTTGCTGTAAGAACTCTTTTAAAAAACACATTATGAATTATTTGTATTGTTATTTGCCTTTAAACATGCTCTTGAGTAACTTGGCGTCAAATGATCTATGAGCTCTATCTTTGACATCACAAACCAAGAACATTCTGAACAACATTTTTTCTGAGGCTTAGAGGGAGAGGACTTACAAACAGAATTTTAGATAAATAGAACTGTAGTTTAGTTTAATGAGAAAACACAGAACATTCAAAAAAAGAGAATAATATGTGTAAACTTTGCATTTTGGTCGTTTGTTTCATATGAGTAATTCAGGGCACAGTTGTAGGGAAATGTGTCCTCTGCATTTAACCCATCCATCCTTAAGTGTCTCTGCGGTTAAACCTGTCAGGAGCAGTGGGCGACCGCAGTGCAACTCTCGAGGACCCATCTTCAGATTTTGTCTTGGTCAGAAGTACCCACGCCTTCAGAGGCCCGTGGCGGTTTGTCGTAGCTCCTGGTAAACCTGTGATTTGATGAAGCGTGGATAGGAGTCGAGTTCCATCAGAGAGTGAACTGTCCTCTGCGCTCTCATGAAACAGTCCGGACCTGGGTCTGAGAGGCCGGCTTGGATCTCCGCCCGTGTCGCACAATCGATGTTTATCTGCAGACAAGGAAAAGTGTTTGGAATGGTGTTATATTCAGGGATCCACAGCACTGGTGATCGTAACAGATGTTTTGCAAATGATTAGATTAGATTCGATTAGATTCAACTTTATTGTCATTACACATGTACAAGTACAAAGGAACGAAATGCAGTTTAGCATCCAACCAGAAGTGCAATAAGAGTAAGTACAATATACAATATATAAATCACGATAAAAGAATAATAAATAGGTGATAGCTAAAATAAGGAGCTGTAGTATATAAGTACAAATATACAGATTGATTGAGGTAAAGTGCATATTATATATATTGTGCATTAACTGTATATAGACTATAAACAGGGACTATAGACATCATTTTCAAAAGCAAATGGGCATATGATAAGTTAAGTAGTACAGATTTAGTGCATTAAATATGTATTATTATGCACATTAAATAGTGCATAATAATAAACAGTAGCTGCCTAACGTTACTAGACTAGTGCAATGTACAGGACGGTTTTCAGTGCAACCAGAATCCAAAGTGTTTGAGTGCAGGAAGGTCCGGTAGTGCTGGTGTACCGTTTTTGGACAGTGGGGGGAGATGGCGAGGAAATGCGGGTAGAGTAGCCAAAAAAAACTACACTTTTAATAGCCTTGATAAAGCATGAAGACATTTTTTTCCTGTATTTAGTTTCACATGGAGGCAACATATTTTGCCTAGTTTGCACCTAAAGATGTTTTAATATTTATTTTATCAACTTGCATCCATAGATTTATATGGGGCAGAGTAACTGTTTTCTCCAAATGTTTTTCCTCCCAGAACCTTAAAATAACTCCTGCACATCAAACACAGCAATCTTGGACTTGACACAATTTTGACCGATGTATATGTCTCAAATATGTGCAATGTTAGTAATTTGTACACATAAAATGTCTTGGAAATAAAGACACCTGTGGTATAAATCAGAACTTGGTTGGATTGTAGTTGACAGGCTTGGCAGCAGTAGGTGCTACATGAGATATTGTCACTCTGCACAAGTGCAGAGCATATTATGGCATCATTGAAGGGTCAACACATTCACAGGCAAAACTTGTAATACATTTTTTCTTAAATTTATATAAGTTAACTACAGAAGAAGTTTCAAATTGATATCTCTTAATTTCAGACTTTTCCTATTTCCTTGTATTGTTTCTCCTTTAATCATAATGCATGATTCAGACTTAGTACTTAAACAATACCCTTACTCCTTAATCATTATTAATAACCTATTTGTTCATTATGAACAAAGACTTTGTTTATGAAGACTAATTAAGATGGAAATATAATAAAACATAAATACTACTTGAGTAGTAATATTACTGATGAAGATGTACAAAGTCATAATTCAAGAAATAACTCTCGTAAGAGTAAAACAGTTACTAGACCAAGAGTAATTTGATTTATGATTTCAAATTATTATAATCTACTTTACATATTACCCAGAATCTGGTATTTCCATAAAACCAAGAAAATGAGACAAACTAAATGATATCTGAAGGAGCAGTGCAAGAAACCCAAATGTTCCAAATACTTCATATTGACGACATAAAGCTTTTGTCACAAGCTTTTGAGACTCCTCAAAACTTGAAACTAGTAAATGAACCAAACTCTGTATTATTATATAGTATATATAGGGAAATGTTACAAAGCTACAGAAAAGTTTAAAGTGATAAATGTTTAAAGAAACATTGTGACAGTTAATTCACGTTTTGTTTGACACATAAAGTTCCACATAGACATTTACAGACTCATTGTAGCATATTTCTGAAGGACTGATTCCAGCTCAGACCAATTCATACTGTTGTAGTTTCCTTGGGTAAAACAGCTCTTGTCTTCAGCGTTAAATACTCTGGTGTATGAATGTGCTTTGTGAGAGGGGAAGTAAAAGTGGGACAAAAGATATAAAATAAAGGCCCTAGCCACAATCCGGCTTTTTACAGCATGTACATCGGGTACATCCGTAGGTCACCAAAATGTGAAAAATGTCTTTATGTAATTATGGCCCACCCAAAAGAGTGAATAGCTCAGTTGGTAAAGTGATCGTCCTTGTTAAGGTTGATGTACTGTGCAGCAATTTGAAATGAAAATGGGATACATCTCTTTCAGTTGTATTACAGTTCCTCATTTCAATTCATGAACCTCAGAACTGAAAAACCGACGGATGATACATGCTGCATGTTCTTCTATTTTTTCAGTTGGACAGTTATTTTCCATAATATTTACCTGCCGTGGAGCTCCGACAGCCACATACTCCCTGTAGATCCTTCGTGCTGGCGCTGTTCTGTCGGATTCTGGAGGCAGGCTCCTGAACGCCTCACAGTCCAGGTAAAAGAGTAGGTTCTCGTCACTGTACTCGCTCCTCAGGTACTCCTCAAACACCAAAAGGCCGGCTGCACACACAGATACAAACAGTATTATGCTTCCATGTCCTATGTCCACCAATCGAGTCAATTATAAATGTCAAAACTACTTTCGTCCCCTCAGGTTTTTTGGCTCCCACTCCCAATCTTTTAATGCTTGCAATTTCCAAAACCAATCTGATACTAATCTCCAATCCGTTATTGAGCTTCTAATTTTTAATGTTGTATGTATTAGTTTTTCGGATAATTTGCCTTTATAAATAATTATGTATGCTTTGCAGAAACACAACTCCAGTTGGATTAAAGTATTCATAGAAGAACATAGACATAGATCAAAATGACCCTAATTGTATCTTAAAATAAGGTTTTTTGAAATAGTATAGTCAGTTATTTGTATTGTGACAAATAGAGTTAATATGCCGCCATGGATCACCAGCATCCATCTCACATGATTAAATTACTGTTATTTGCATATCTTGTGGTTGCGTGGTTCTTGCTAAGGAATAAAACTTTAGGTGTTGTTCTAACCTCTCTTTAGGCTGTGTTTTTTCACCATAAAGCTTGTATGAAGTAAATTTTTTATAATATATGTCCTAGTTAGAGCCAGAGTGATGGTGGGTGTCAGGGTCTTGTATAAAGACACAGTCGGTGACTTGAATTAAGACACAAGGGTGTCGTGGGGCCCCAAGTGAAATATCACAAGGGGCTTTCCAGACAGATTCCACCTCTTCTGCTTTTTCCTTTTGAACTTGAAAAATTATAAGTTAAACTATAAACATTAGAATGGTTCTTCTGCGTTGCCAATAATGCCAGTTAGTTATTGCAGTTGCTGAACCCATGGAGAACCCAGGAGAGTTTGTCAAAGAAATGTCTAAAGTCGGCCCCAAACTTTGGAACGCTCTTCCTCCCCACATAAAGATTGCACCTTCAGTTGATGCGTTTAAGTCTGGTTTATTCACTAGCATTTAACTCATGAGAATTGTGTGCATTAGAATTGTGTGGTCCTCTGGCTGTCTTTTATTATTTTATATAATATAAGATATATATTGTATATTTTTCCGAGTTTGTCTTAATTTGATTTGTACGTATTTTTAAAAAAATATTTATTTATTTTGACCTATTTTACTAATTTTTAGTCTATTTTAGTTTTGTACTCTGGAGACTTTGTGTTGGTAAAATGTGCTATACAAATAAAGTTGGATATGATTGAAAGAAAATGGCCTCACTGATGTAATCCCAATTGTTGTGGTCAAAGAATAAAACTACAGTCAATAGAGAGACCTGTCAATGACATGTAATTGCTGTAATGAGTCTGTAATAGCTGCCCCCTGGAGACCCTGGGTGATCAGAGTCCCCAAACAATTGCCTGTCTTTCCTGTTGGGTAGCTACGCCTCTATTAAGACATGTGGAGACACAGGTACAACTCAATGCCGTGTGACCAAACTGACACGTGGAATTAGGTCAAATAAGATTAGCCACATTGTTTAGCTCAAACGTGAATCCTTAATGCAGTTTTCTTCCTATTTGGCTTGGCCTTGTTAACTGCACAATGCACAAAGCAACGGGCTATTCTGTCCTCTGGCCTTCTCCCGGCTCGGCTTTATAATTGAACAAACTACAGCTTTGTTTTCTTTTTGTCACACGCGGTGCAAAGTAGAGCGTGTTTCCTGGAGCACAAACGAAGCAGTGGTCAAACATGAGCTGGAGCGCACTGTAATTGACAGAAGATAATAGATCTGCCCACCATCGTCTGCACCACGTTTAGCACAAGGAAATGGACCTTGAAATAACAAAAGCTACAGGGACAGGTAAGTAAAAAATACAGCAGTTTTTTTCATTATTAACATTGCACATATAATGTCAAATGAAACATGGAAAAAAATGCCCCTGCATATAATGCTTTTCCACTTTATTGTCCCCACAGGGAAATTTGTCCTCTGCATGTGATGCTTTCCGCAATGTAGTGGCCGGGGATCATATCCAGATTTTAAGATCGGCCAGGATTACTTTCACTGGAGGGGTTTACATTTTGTGCATGTTTTGGGTTGATGGGGGTGGTCGGGAGTCAAGCCCGCAACCTTTTTCACTCTGCTAGCCACTCTGCCACTGCCTTTAAAGGACAGAATGGAAAGTAACATGAGGTGACATTCAACCAATTCTGCAGGACACATTTTTAAACAAGCTTTTACTGTTATTACATAATTCAAAGTATATTATATTTACCTTGATGTTAGTATATTTTTACTATCTTCAAATATAATGTTCTATGTTGTTCTTAATTCAAGCGCAGTAGCTTTTTTTGAATTAATTTTTTTTCTTTAAGTAAAAAAAAATACATTTTAGGCTTGATCCATTGGCAAAGACTTTAAAAAAATACAGTGCACCCGGAAAGTATTCACTTTTTTCCACAGTTTGTTAAGTCATGGCCTTATTCTAAAATTGATTAAATTAATTATTTGCCTTAAAATCAAGGATGTCTCTGTACACTGCTGCATTCATATTTCTGATGAGCCTGGCTAGTCTCCAAGGTGCTGCTGCTGAAAAACATCCCCACAGCACGATGCTGCTCACACCATGCTTCACTGTAGGGATGGTACTGATGAGCGCTGCCTGGTTTCCTCCAGACATGACGCTTGTGATCAAGCCACATAGTTCCATCTTTGTTTCATCAGACCAGAGAATTTAGTGTCCTTCAGGTGCCTTTTTACAAACTCCAGGCGGGCCGTCATGTGCCTTTTACTGAGGAGTGGTTTCTGTCTGGTCACTGGCCTGATTGGTGAAGTGCTGCAGAGATGGTTGTTCTTCTGGAAGATTCTTCTCTCTCCACAGTGACCATCGGGTTCTTGGTCACTTTCCTGACTAAGGCCCTTCTTCCTCGATTGCTCAGTTTGGCTGGGCAGCTCTAGGAAGAGACCTGGTTGTTAAATTTTTTTTTTCCATTTTTGGATGATGGAGGCCGGTGTGCTCAGAGGAACCTTCAATGCTGCAGAAATGTTTCTGTCCTTTCCCCAGAGCTGTGCCTTGGTACAATACTGTCTCAGAGGTCTACAGACAATTCTTTGGACTTCATATCTTGGTTTGTGTTCTGACATCACTGTGGGAACTTATGTACAGGTGTGTGCTTTTCCAAAAAATGTCCAATCGACTGAATTTACCACAGGTGGACTCCGATCACGTTGTAGAAGCATCTCAAAGATGATCAGTGGAAAAACGATGGACCTGAGCTCACTTGTGTGTCCTGTCAAATGCTGTGAATACTTATATAAGTGCTTTTTTTTTTTTTTTTATTTTAATAGACAACCTTTCTTTCAAGTTGTCATTGCTTGTAGAATCTTGAGGTAAATATTGAAACAAAAAATGGGTACAGTATGTTAAAAATGTATTTTCTCAAACAAATATTTGCAGTTGCTGTTTGGTAAAGTTATCAACCTTTCATTTCCTCCATAGTATTTTCCCCGACCAATCATTGCTGTTTTTGTTGTTTATAAAATGGTGCATTGGACTACTCATTGCTGCTGTACTTGCTTCTGTTTTGAAAGGTCTAAATATATCCACAGTAAATCCACAGTAAGTGACAGTATTTTTGCCAAGTTTTATATTGGGTTGGATTTGTCAAAGGTAAAATATGACCAACAAGCTGCAGACTAGATTAGAATGCATGTGAAATAAAATGTGCACATTTTCTTTTTAACAGATTACTGATGTTTACTTAGACCTTGGAATGCTTCGATGTCAATGTCTGAGTAAACATTGCACTTGTCTGAAAATGTGTTTGATGATTTTGTGGAAGCCCAAATTAACCTTTTTGAAGTAAAATATGAACTTACTTTTACACTGTAAGAGCTGATCGAGCGACTCAGACCAACCCACAATGTCCACCGGAGCCCTGGGAAAGAAACAATACAAAGCAGTGGTTTAAACATGTTTCAATATGGTTTATATTCTATTTTTTTTTAGCAGTTTTGACCTAATTTGAAATGCCTCCTCTTCTCAGTACTTGATTCGCTTTATTTGTGTTTTGCATGTCCAGTCATCTTCACCGGACACAATTCATACAATTCTGAACTAACCTGACATAAGCAGCTAATATTGTTAACCTGATTAAAGCGGCTTCACTCCTTGTCGTTCTCTGCTGTCATTCTTTATTCACCAACAAAAGGGAACACATAGTTCCACTTTACAAAATCCAAACTCCAGCTAAGTCCACATGTCGGACCAGCTCTCAGACTAGTTCTCTTTGTCCGATTATTCAGATTGCCATTAAAGAGTCCCATCAGTGACAGATGTCCAGAACCTGTCCAGGACTTGCGTGTCCACAGAGGAGCTGAATTATGAATGAGACCATCCAGAGGCAGTTTGATCACCATGACCCACTTTCACTGAGAACTGCTCAAACTTTGTTCAGAAGCAAAAATATTACTATATTGTACTATTTTTACAATACTGGAGTCTGGGGAGGGCGGTATGTACACGTTTAAATAGGTAAAAGAGGTTTGTTTACTCTTAATTTACCCATCATGACTGAGGAGCAAAACAAAACATTACGGGTTCAAAAACAATGAATCTCCAGGGAGTGACGGGTTCATCTCAGAGTGGTACAAAGCTCTAAAGAAACACTCACTTCCCTGCTTTTGTCAACTTTTAACTGGGCCCTTAAAAAAGCTCAGATCGCTCCAAGTTGGAAGGAAGCCATCGTATCCTTGATACCTAAAGAGGGGAAGGATCGACTTGACTGCCTCATACAAACCTATTTCAATTCTGAATGTGGACTATCGTATATATACCTCAATCATGTCCAAAACAATGGCACAAATACTCCCACACACAAGATAATATACAGCGATCTCTACACATAATGAACTATATAAAAAAAATCAACAAAATAAGGCTGTAATAATGAGCTCAGATGCTGAAAAAGCTTTTGACTCTTTAAACTGGCTAAAATGATCTAATTGTAAAAAAAACATTGGGGATCTTTACGATTGTCCAACATCAACAATAAAAGTGACGGACCCAAAGACTTTGGAAAGAGGGTTGAGGCAGGGCTGTGCCTGGTCCCTGTTTGATTTGCATTTTGAACCATTGGCCCAATATATAAGACAGTCAGAAACAATTAGAAGAGTTACAATTTAGGCAAGGCAAGTTTATTTGTAGAGCACAATTTGTACACAAGGCAATTCAAAGTGCTTCACACAAGAAGGAAATAAAATGCATTAAAATCACAAAGACATGATAGAAGTCACAAAACAGTTAAATACATTAAAGAGAAGTAAAAGAGTGCAAAAGAAAATCATTTCAGGTCATATGCACAGCTAAACAAAACTATTTTTATCCTGGATTTGAACATTGCCAGAGTAAAGGCCTGTCTCACATCTTCCTGAAGGAGCCAGATGGATAGGTTGCATGGATAAGTCTCTCCAAGTCTGGTTTAGACACTAAACTTTTTTTTAAATCTGCTGATGTTATTGATTTGACGTGGCTGTTAAAATTCAAGTCTGAGTCCATTATTAGTCCAAAGATTTCTAACTTGATTTGTAGGTTTTAGAGCGAGACTTTGGAGGTGACTGTTAACACTTTCTTTTTATTTCTGTGGACCAAAGACGATGATTTCAGTCTTGTCTGAGTTCAGCTGGAGAAAGTTGTTTTGCATCCACACACTGATCTGTTGGATGCAGAGACAGAGTGAATCCACTGGTCTATATTCACCTGCCGTCAGTGAAACATAGATTTGAGTGTCGTCTACATAATTGTGATAGGACACACCTAACTGCAGCACGATGAGGTTGAACAGAAGTTGTCCCATGGATTGACCCTTGGGCACCCCACAGGTAAGGGGTATGTGGTCTGAGACACAATTGCCAATTTCAACGAAGTACTTCCTGTCTTCCAGATAGGATTTTAACCAGTTTAGGGCAGTGCCAGTGATGCCCAGTCCTCTAGTTTCTGTAAGAGGATTTCATGATCGACTGTCTTAAAAGCAGCACTCAGATCTAACAGAATTAAGACTGAGGCTTTGCCCACGTCAGTGTTCAGGCGGATGTAATTTGTCACCTTGAGAAGAGCAGTCTCAGTGCTGTGATGAGGTCTAAAACCTGACTGGAAAACATCAAATTAGTTGTTTATTAAGAGGAAGGAGGATCACTGAGCTGTTGGTAAACAACCTTTTCAAGGACTTTGACCCAAAATGGCAGATTAGAGATGGGCCGGTGAATTACTCAGTACTGCGGCATCAAGACTGCTCTTCTTTAGGAGAGGCTTTATGACCGCAGTTTTCAGAAACATTGGAAATGTTCCAGATTAAGCATGTTAACTATGTGAGTGAGTGGTGCTAACAAACTGTTCAGCACAGACTTTAGAAATCTGGTGGGTAACACATCGAGGCAGCATGTAGATGAACTCAGACTGGTGATGATCTCCTGGACAGTTTTGTCAGTTACAGGTGCAAAGTGAGTCAGCTCTAAGTGTGTAGGTGGTTTTAGGGTTATTTTTTGCATTGTAGAATTTATAGCATTGTGGCATAGCAGTGGCAAACAGGACATGTGAGTTGTTACTGCAGCTTTCAATTATTCCAGAAAAAAATCCTTCCCTAGTTCTACATAAAATGTTCTACATGTACAACTTCTCTCTGTAATCTCTTTTTGAACCTGGAGCTTTGACTTACTTGGGCCAGTGGCACTCTCTTTTCTCTGCCCTGACCATATCATAATTAAGCTTTCTGCTTATTTTTTGCCATTTTTGCCTTCATAGGGGCAATGGTGTCCTATTTTGCTTTCCACTGTAGCCCCTCGAGGCCACTACTGTTGTGATTTTGGGCATTACAAAAATAAATAAAATTGAATTGAATTGAAACATTAAAAACACTAGCTATAACAGAGTTCAACAAATCATTTACATCAGAACATGAGACATTTTCACATGTGCAGTCATTTATGTGTCTCTTATGAAGAGTCCTGCTGTCCTTGAGTGCGGACGTGTTTTCCTCTGCTACTTTTGCCTGTCTCGTCGTGTTTTTTCTCTTTTTATCTCTAAATCACAGTGCGCTGGATCACCTGTTGTTCTCTGAAATAATGGATCTGATTGATTGGTCTCTGAGTGCATTGGATAAAGTTTTTTCCCAGAGAAAAGCTTCACGAAGCAACCTGTCCCGAAGGGACGTCCACAGCGGGGTGCGTACGGGACTGTTGGAATAAATGGCAGGTTCTATGCATCGAGCCCCTGCTCATAGAAGATGTGGAGGACCTATTTATATTTGGATTTATGATAGCAGGAGTCCTCCTAATTGGGCTCGGAGTCGCACTGGTTTATCGGAAAATTGGGAAGACAGGAAAATTCACCCAACAACTGTCTGACATCAACATCAAAAGGTTTTTGGATTTGAGTGAAAGAATGAAAGGACTCGAACAGAGACTTGAGCACAGCACGGTGCAACTCACTGATCTGAACTGAACCGTAACATCTTATTTCGGACCATGGAGATGCAAAAGACTTTGGGGATTCAATCAAGGAAATGGGAACTTTTCACTGTCGGACGAGAGTAACACAATGAATCAAGATGATCGCACACACAGAGTACCAGAAACGATTGGATTATTTGATCGTAAATCATTGATCAACAAAATGTATTAAAGTACTTATTTCTCTTTTCTCTGCTGTGCCCTTGTATCTCTCTCGCTGTTCCTTATCTCGCCCCGGGCTGGAGAGCAGCAGGCGTCCAAGGCCGTACTGAAGCCACACACAGACACTTCCACAAAACAAGATTCGGCCTTCATTCACCGTCTGCACATCCCACATTCCTCATCCTAATCTTTGTGTTATCTTGTTTGTGTCCCATCCCCCAATATCCACTGAAAATATCCATCACGTTTAACCTTGTGTAATGTACTCAATATGTGTTGTTTATCATTGTATGCTTATTGCTGAACTGTTTTTCATTTTCCAAGAGTTCAAGTACCCCAGTAGGCGCCACACGGCCGCCCGGGTGACTGATGCTCTTTATGCATGTCTCTCATGTCGCATCTGTCATCAAGTCACGTTCCTATGTTGTGAATTCTGTTCATTGACAATGGCAATACATATATCCTGATTCCCCTCCTGATTCCTGAAATACAGGATCCACTGGCTGGTGAGTAAGATCAAAGTTTTCAAGGTCAACATCAAGCTCTATAGTGTTCTGTCACAACCATTTTCCACATGAACATTGAAAGCACCTGTAATGACCAAACCATCAAAGTCTGTGCATAGACTGAAAGCATCTCAGTAAAATCATCAATAAAACTTTGGCAGTGTTGGGGAGGCTTGTATAAAACAATGAAGATAATGGATAGAGACTGTTTTGGCTCTGTTTTAAAGGATACATACACAAATGATGAAAACACCCTAAAGGATAAACTGTGGGTAACAATTTTATCTCTCTAAAAACTGACACTTCCATCCTTTTTGTTTTCTTGTATTTCAGATTCAAACTTAAAGTTGGGTGGAGCAGATTCTATTAGAACTAAATTTCCTGTGTTTTGGTCAAGCCATGTTTCAGTTAAAAATATCAAATCAAGATTATAAGAAGAAATAAAATTATTAATTAAGAATGATTTGTTACATAAGGATGTGACAACAGAAATAGCACTAGAGGAGGCTGTTTTTACACAGGGCCCCAGGTTGGTTTTATGACTATAAGTCCAGCCAACGCTGAGACCCAGTGCATCCTAGCTATGGGAGATACCAGGTGAAAGGCGAGGGAGGATACGTTGTGGGACTCTTGTTGGTGTAGCGGGAGCCAGGGAGAGTTTGGGACCAGGTGAAAGGTGGGAGGGGTTTAGGTGGGGTGGCTTTTGTTGGTGTAGCTGCAGCCGGGGACACAGGTTTGTGCAGGTAAGAGTTCATCAGTGTTGACATCAGAACTCTTGATCTTTCTATATTGGGAGTGAGTGGAGCCATCTTAATGCCTGGTTTGATGAGATATTCAAGATGGTTGGGAAGGCCCCTGGATGTGGGTGGAGATGGAAAGGAGAGTGAGGATTTTGTAGCGGGAGTAGATGTTGCAGGGCTGCTCTGAGGGCAGGGACAATGACAGGAATGCTGCCGGGCCTGTCACAGATGGATCCAAGGTCTTTGTTGAGGACCCTGCGGGAAAGAATTGAAATGACTCTGCGCCGGCCACGGTGAAGATTGTTGTGGTGCTGCTGGAGCTGGCTGCTGATGAATCCTTTGGTGGAGGCTGTCTTTGTGGTGCTGTTGATGTTGAAACATGGTCTCTGGCTGATGGAGCAGGAATTCTTCTCTCATTCCTCTCTTCTCTAACGATCTGCTTGGGACCCTGTCCAGGCCTAGTCCACCTCTGCATAGGTGTGGGCCGTTTCTCTTAAACAGGTCCTCTCGTTTTCAAAATAGATAGAAGTTCTTATGAATGTTTTGATTTCCATTTCATCAAATAACTTCAAGAAGTTTCTTTTCAAACTTCAGTCTGTTCCTGTCGTTTGTGCAACCACGTGCACAATCAGCTGTTTAAATCCTCGATAAGTGGATTATTATCTCATAAATAGTGATGCTGGGAAAATAATGTATTTTCATTTTTTCATGCATCACCAGACTTATCGCGCCATCCCCTATCAGAGCCATCTCTTTGACGTTTGACAGTTTCTTTCATTGGCATTTTGGCCACGTCATGTATTACACTTTTCCTTTGTTTATTTACTTCAGTCTCTGAAAGTGGTTAAAATCTGTTTGTAAACTGTATTTTAGGTGACTTTGTATCTTTTAGACTTTGCACCGAGTTATATTTTATTTATTTCTTTACATAGGTCTGTACGTTTTTGTTGCTGTACGTTTAACAATTTGTGTGTACAATCTGGTTTAACATTATTTATTTGAGTGTTTTTTTGTGTTACATAGGTTTATATTTCTCGCTTAATTTTGTTGACATATTAGATACAAAAAACTAACAGAGGGGATTATTGGATATTTGATATGGTATTGTAGTAAACTAGAACTGACTGTAAATTGGCGTAAAAATCAAAATTCCGGCAAATTGTTTTGAGTTAAAATTTAAATAAATTGCTAGAAACAATCCAAAATGGGTGCTTAAATATATCATAGCGATTACAATGCACATGAAGCATTAATTTGCCCCAAAAAGGGGCAATTTATCTGTAATTACACTTTTTGCCATACCAGCTTGAAAAGTGCTCATTAAAAAAAGCAATAAAGAAAAACGCACCAAATAAATTAGGATTAGCCTTTGTGTCTCTATTTGAGTGAAATGCATTTGGAGCAAACAGTCTCTACAGGAATCATAGTCCTATTCCAAAAACTTAAGATATAAAAGAAGTATACAAAAAAACATTTTGTCTTCATGTTGTCTGCACTGAAATGCAGCAAAGGATCATGGTCTATGTAGTTCCCTCTGTTTTTTTCAGATGCTGCTGCAACAACAAAACAAATGCATTTAACAAAGAATCTTATAATTCGATATATTGTGTCAGTCCACGATTTCATTGTAGACTTTAAACGATGCCATGGCAAACATTTCAGTCATAGTTACATCCCAAATAGCCTTCTTTACTCACTATGTTTGTGAACTAGCTGCTTAAACTTCCTTTTGTTTGACAAAACAATGCTTACCTTACATGTAGCCAGACAGTAGATTACAGTGTGAAGCAAATTCAAACTCAAATGTGTTCATGTTCCAGTGTAAAAAGATACTTACATGTCATGAGTCCTGCTGCGGTAGATGTTTTGAAAGCAAGCTTAGCTGACTGCTTCTGTAGGAGAATGTTTTGGCTCTGCAGGTTTGAGCGTGTTTTGAAAGTGAAGAAACAGGTTTGGTGAACTGCAAGCCTCACAGAGAATTCTGTACAAAGGACAGTTAGTAAACAGAAGCATGTACTATAAGATCTGATTAGATAAAAGACCAGGGTCGCTGCTAGTCAATTGGGTGCCCTAAGCAGAAATAGTCAGGGGTGCCCCCATTCCCCCAACCCTGCTATTAAGTTCACACACAGCCCTTCTGCTGCTTTTCTGTAGGACATAGACTCTAAACACTATAGGCTGCAAACTATTTGTCAGGACGTCTGAAGTGACGTTTACGGTTACATGTAGGCCTACACTGCCTGTCCAAAAAAAGTCACCACAGGAAAAAAGGGGCACATGCTCTAATAGTTGGCAGTAATCACCTTTAGCTTTGATTACTGCACACATTCGCTTCTGCAATTGCTTCTGCAATATTAAAAAGATTTATTTCTCTCCAGATTTATTTCCATCCAGCGTTGCATTATTTTTCACCAATAGATCTTGTATTGATAATGGGAGAGAGTGACCCCTGCACAAAGCCTTCTCCAGCTCATCCCAAATATTCTATACTGGAAAAATGTCATGCTTATGTTATGTTTCAAAATCTTAATGTCTAGATACTAAATGTCCGCTGCCCGTTGTCATATCACAGGATGTGCTAAAATGAACATTGTATTGTTAGGATAGGACAAAGAACAAATAAGCTGTTATGAAGCTAATCTGTGAAGGCCTTGTTCCCATTTACTAGTGTGGTTTATTTACTGTAGACGTAGCATTCACACTTCCTGGTTTGGTATAAACTGCATGTTTCCTTGTTTGACTTCACTTAGGGACTCTGGGAGATACAGATTTGATTTACTTGTATCAATGGGATTTTGATCTGTAGTAGATTAGTTTTGGCTTCTTTTTAGATGTTTTCTCTGCTTGATGCCAATGGTTTGACCCTGCTTAAACATACTGACATATTTTCCATGACCGCAGGATTTGTCTTTCCACATGGTTGTTTCAGAAATGAGAAGCCACTCCCTGCATCACTTAAGTTGAAATCAGGAAAGTCGTTAGACCTATTTTAGGTGGGTGTCAGCGATGTGTTGACCCACCACATTTCTAAGTGTGTGCTGAACAGTTTGTTAGCACCACTAACTCACATAGTTACCATGCTGCTTCAATCTGGAACATTCTCAAGGGATTTGAAAACTGCGGTCATAAAGCCTCTACTAAAGAAGAGCAGTCTTTATGCCGCAGTACTGAGTAATTACCGGCCCATCTCTAATCTGCCATTTTGGGGCAAAGTTCTCAAAAATGTTGTTAACCAACAGCTTACTGACTTTCTCTTAATAAACAACACATTTGATGTTTTCCAGTCAGATTTTAGACCTCATCACAGCACTGAGACTGCTCTTGTCAAGGTGACAAATGACATCCGCCTGAATATTGACGTGGGCAAGGCGAAAATGTGTCCTATCAAAATTATGCACATGAAACTTCAGATCTATGTTTCATTGATGGCAGGTGAATATGGACCAGTGGATTCACTCTGTCACTGCATCCAACAAATCAGTGTGAGCATCGTCTTTGGCCCACAGAAACAGAGAAAGTGTTAGCGATCACCTCAAGAGTCCTTAAAACCTCCAAAACAAGTTAGAAATCTGGGGATAATAATAGAATTAGACTTTAACTTTAACAGCCACGCCAAATCAATTTCATCAACAGCTTTTTACCATCAAAAAACCAATGCCAAATAAAAAGTATAGTGCCTAAATCAGACTTGGAGAGACTTATCCATCCATTTGTCTCCAGTAGGTTAGACTACTCTAATGGCCTGCTCACCAAAAGCAAAATTCACAGATGGTCGGAAATAGTGGCAGGTGTTAAGAAGTGTTCATGAGTCTAACGGCAAAGGGAAAGAAACTGTTCTTGTGGCGGGAGGTTCTGGTCCGGATGGACAGTAGCCTCCTGCCTGAGGGGAATGGCTCAAACAGACCATGTCCAGGGTGAGAAGGGTCAGCTGCTCGTCCCAGAGCCCTGGAGACGTACAGGTCCTGCTGGGATGAAAGTCTGCAGCCGATCACCTTCTCCGCAGAGCACACAATGCGCTGTAGTCTCTGTTTGTCCCTGGCTGTGGCTCCAGCGTACCACACGGTGATGGAGGAGGTGAGGATGGACTCAATGATGGCCGTGTACAACTGCATCATCATCTGCGCTGGCAGCTTGGCTTTCCTCAGCTGCCGCAGGAAGTACATCCTCTGCTGGGCCTTCTTGATGAGGGAGCTGATGGAGGGCTCCCACTTGACGCCCTGGTGATAGTGGTGCCGAGGAAGCGGAAAGAGTCCACGGTGGTGCTGGGGAGTCTGTTAGGGTGAGGGGGGGTTGTGACTCTGCGGAAGCACTTTGAATTACCTTGTGTATGAATTTTGCTCTACAAATAAACTTGTCTTGCCTTGCCTTTCTCTGATTGCTATCCACTGCAGCACTGCCACTGGCAAACTTTGACTGCGTTGGGATCCTTACTAGGGCAATGTCAAAGTTTTGATTGGCATCATATTTTGCCTATAGAGTTGATTTAAACCCAAGTATAGCACTTCCAAGCCAATGAAAAATGTAAATTGGTGTGTTGCTTGGGGGATGTGGGTAATTGGTGTGTAGTCAAGCATTG
The DNA here is from genome assembly GCA_015082035.1 of Chaenogobius annularis. NCBI lineage: Eukaryota > Metazoa > Chordata > Actinopteri > Gobiiformes > Gobiidae > Chaenogobius > Chaenogobius annularis. The sequence goes on from BJKM01000010.1 coordinate 461,827, forward strand.
ATAAACATTATTTACAATCAATGAGATCCAGTGTGGCAGCCCAAGCATCAAAGAGGCAGCGTTTAGGTCAATACAGACAAAGAAATACATAGAATTGAGTTGACTGCAGGGTTTTAACTGTACTCTAATTCTAATTCTAATTCTATATATATATATATATATATATATATATATATAGATAGATAGATAGATAGATATGATCTTGTAAATTTAAAATCTTAAATTTATGACCACATTTTGTAAAGTTTTGTAAAAAAAATAGTATTGACCTGAGATTAAAAGTTATAGATTTTATTTTTACCAGATTGTAAAAGATAATCACATGAGAAGCTTTGATAATTGGACCTATTCGTAAAATAGATATTTACAAATAAGGAGTTATTATGACCAAGACATTAAACAAAGTACTGAACATTATAACCCTCTGACTAAAATTAATATCAAAGCTTGTAAATCAGAACTTTCAAGGGGAATAATATATACATTGTATCAAAGTATTGCTAATATGGACAACTACTCTTCTAAATGTATGAAAAACAAATCGGAAAGAGAGGATAACCTTGTTTTGACGGACAAAGAGTGGGAAAGTGTATGTACTTCCCAGTGGCGGACCATCAATTGACATGTCTGGAGGAAATATTGTTGGAAAAATGTGTCATAACACCATGTCAAAGTGTATTCACAAGGAAATGCTAACTGCAAGAGAAACTGTGGTAGCCAGGAGGCAAACCACTATCACCTGTTTTGGGACTGTCCTGTTGCTCAGACATATAAGTCTGAAATTAATACTGCACTACAGACTGTTTTTGACATTGCCATCCTTCTCAATTTTAGAACTATGTATTTGGGCCTCAGAACTTTTACCATGGACTCAGTAAACGAATACCTTTGGAATGTACTATTGGAAAAAAGACCATCACAAAGAAATAGCTGACAAAAACCTCACCAAAGATCAAGGACTGTACGGACATAGTAATGGACATCAGAGAAATGGAAACATTTACCAGAAATTGACCAACTATGGACCAAAAGGGGACTTTTATTTGAATTTAATTGTGCCATGATTATGTTTATTTTGTTGTTTAGTTGATGTCTACTTGGATTTTTTCATTTAAATTATAATTTTTTTGCTTTCTGGTTGTGTTCTGTTTGTTTTGTGTGATATATTTGATAATAATAAAATAATAATAAATAAAAAATAAAATAAAAAGCACTAAACTTGACATACCCTTTAATTCTGATACACTTGCAGTAAGACTATGAGATCATAACTTTTGTTGTTTTATCCTGAGAACTGCATCATTAGTTGTGTTTGTTAGTTTTCATAGCCCACAATAGAAATAGAGGGTTTGTCCTGGTCAGCACTTCTTAACTTGAGAAGACTAAATTGTTTCTTCTCTGTTTAATTATAAACATAGGGCATAGGGTTTTATTTAGCTAGTTAGTTTGACAACTACAATCTGGCAGTATAGTGTTACAATGTAGACAGGGAAATTGTTAACCTTTATTCTGTTTTTTAACTATAAATTCACAGAAATTCAATACTTAGCTAGGACTATAAAAATAGGCCTTCGTTGCCCATAGCCTTAATGCTTATAATGATCAGTAGCCCAGAGCTTAGTCCTCAGGAAACTGTTATTATTTTAAAACCCTGTGTTAAACCTGCGACTAGCTGGCCCATGTCCAGGGTGTACCCCATCCCTGTCTAAGGCCCAAAGTCACTGGGAAAAGCTCCAGTCACCCACAACCCCTAACTGAAACAAGCGGCCGAAATGAATGTCATTCCTTGTGTTGTAGTTTGTGTGAGTACCATTGCTCAGTTAGATTAATCCTTTATGATTTCTTCACAGTACTGCTTTGAATATAATTTAATCTTAATGACGTGTTTATATTTAGATAGAAAGATAGATAGATAAGTAGACAGATAGATGGATAGATAGATAGATAGAATTCCTATTAAACTAAACAAAAATAATGCGCTATTGTACTTTGATGCCTAGGGGCTAAGCCCCTCCCATTCCAAAAATCCTATAGAGGTACCTGGTTAAAATACCGTGTTTCAGCTGAAAGATCATCACCCATGCAGCAATTATCCAGTATTATCCCTACTGTATTTGCTTAGTTGTATCCAAGTGGTGACTTTTATTTTTTTGGACAGGCAATGTATATTGAGTTCATTTTCATTTGAATTTTATAGGTTGCGTTTCATTATCTCAATAGGAGGGCAAGGGCCTATGTAACTCTATGGGAGCTTCACACTTATTGCAAGAAATATCCATAATAGAAATCAACATTGTACTGCATCATTATTTGTTTGGGATAGGCTTCTAAACTAGAAATATCAATCTCGTGGCTCTCTTGGTGTCCAGTATTGGCACCACTTTATGAAGCTGTTGTGAGAAATAGATTTAACTTTTTCTGGGAGACTGAGAAGACATTGAACGTGTTGGTTTTTGTTTCGTGTGGACAGGCCCAGTAATTATGGGCTATGAGAGATATGAACCATAAATCAGGTCAACAAATCTGCAATCTGGGAATTCCACGACAGAATTTTGACCTGCTCCAGCTCAGTTTTATACTATGGATTGTAAAATGTTGTGATGTCACATAAATTCAACTTATTATGTTTTATCTCTGAACTTGCTCTCTGCACACTCCTTCAGTCTTCTCTTTGCACAGGCTGTGTACCTCCCTTTTTCCACCAGGGGGAGCTCTGCCTCTGTCTTGTGTCTGCTCCCTCACTCTGGTACGCTGCTACTGCCCGTGTTAAAGGCTCTAACCTTAGACCAGGACTATAACCAGACCTGGACTTGACCATCTGGACCAGAGGAAGTCCAGGGAGGGGGCGGGGGTCAGTGAACGGCCCACAGTGACCAATTAGTCCGGGATATGGACTGCTCTAATCTGACAGCAAATAACTCTTTCAACCAAGTCATGCTTTTGTAACTTAATAATATTGTTGGCAAATACTTTTGACATAGGACTAAACTATAACTATGCTCTACATCTATTTCCAAAAACTTTATCATAAGTTAATTACTTTATTAAAACTTTATAGAACTCGTAACATGAGACTAGACATTTTTGAGGGAGCTTTTAGGAGTTAATTTTGTCTATGAAAAGCAATGTTTTTTAGGGTACAGTATGTTTTGTTGATAGAAATGAAATCTTTATCACAGACGTGGTTGTTTATTTGCCCTGTTGACTGTGTAGAAAAATGAAATGCAAAGTTCTCGATTTACCAGTCGTTAATACGTTACGCTACGTTAATATTAAGGATGCACTGTTACGCTAGCGCAGTATTTTTTTTGTTTGTTTGTATCGGATGAATCACAACACCAATCGTGGATTATTTGAGCATAGGAGCCCACCGTGCATTACAAAAAAATCAGACAACTGACTGAAAGCCACTATAAATGCTGTTTTGACGCACTTTTGTATTGATTCTGAATAAAACACTCTTAAATAAAGAGTTGTGTTGTAAAGATGCTAGTGTTAGCCGTTTGCCATAGCTTGAACAGGTAAAAAAGGGTTGATAGTTTTCCATCTCAAGCAAAAAACTGAATTATCCAGTCTGTTTTTGTCACCAACATAAAATTCATTTTAAATAAACCATGTATAATCACTGCAGCGTCTGCAGTGATGCGGACTGTTGTGGTGAGGAAGAGGCTGAGTCGAAAGACAAAGCTGTCGATTTACCGGTCAATCTACGTTCCTACCCTCATCTATGGTCATGAGCTTTGGGTAGTGACCGAAAGGACAAGATCGCGGATACAGGCAGTCGAAATGAGCTTCTTCGGCAGAGTGGCTCCCTTAGAGATAGGGTGAGGAGTTACACGGGAGGAGCTTGGAGTGGAGCCGCTGCTCCTCCACACAGAGAGGAGCCAGTTGAGGTGGAGCGGGCATCTGTTCCGGATGCCTCCTGGGCGCCTCTCTGGGGAGGTGTTTCGGGCATGTCCCACCGGGAAGACCCAGGACACGCTGGAGGGACTATGTCTCTCGGCTGGCCTGAGAAGGCCTCGGGAGCCTCCCCGGAGGAGTTTGAAGAAGTGTCTGGGGAGAGGGGAAGTCTGGGAGTCCCTGCTTAGACTGCTGCCCCGCGACCCGCCCACGTATAAGCGTAAGAATATGGATGGATTGATATAAATCATAGCTCGCCTTTGGTCGTACAATGGTTCTAAGTTCTAAGCCTGTCCCTGTCTCACTGTGAGACCTACGACACACGATTTTCAGCTGCAATCATACATTTCATCGCAGATGGCCAAAATCAATCAGTGGACCCAGGGCTTTAGACCAGACTTAAAACCGTCTCTGTGGTCAGCCCTAAGCTCTGGATAGACCAAATGTCCCCCCCAGTGGAGTGTTTTAAGTCTCATATTGTTTTTCTTTTTTTGTTGTCTATTTTGTGTTTGTTTATTTTACTGATTGATTTTACTATGCCAAGTTCCATTTGTTTGAAGTTATATGTTTTATTATCTTTTGATGACATTTTGGGGGTAAATGTCATCAAAAGACAATAAAACGTAAAAAATGTTTTATATTGCTAATATGTGCAGGACTTTGGACACTATCTTGTTTACAGCATTTGCTATACAAATAAAGCTGGATTGGATTAACTTGCAGATAAAGGCGGTTTCTCAATCCTCATTATGCAGTCTCCGTACTCGTGTACTCCAGGGTACAGACTCTGTACTCTTGTAGTCCAGGGTGCAGACTATGTACTCTTGTAGTCCAGGGTACAGACTCCGTACTCGTGTACTCCAGGGTACAGACTCTGTACTCTTGTAGTCCAGGGTACAGACTATGTACTCTTGTAGTCCAGGGTAACAGACTCCGTACTCGTGTACTCCAGGGTACAGACTCTGTACTCTTGTAGTCCAGGGTACAGACTATGTACTCTTGTAGTCCAGGGTACAGACTCCGTACTCGTGTACTCCAGGGTACAGACTTTGCGTATTGACTTGAGAAGTTCACAAGCTCACTCAACTTGAGGACGTCACGAAGGAGGAAATAAAGCTCATGTGACAATTGCCATAATAAAAGCCAATAGCCAATCTGAAATATTTAACAAATGATGCAAAACAACATCCTCATCCAAAATATTGCACCATTGTGAAAAAAATAAAATCAGTCCTTTTTGTGTTTATTCTTTATAGTTCTATTGTCCAGATAACTTAAGAATATATAATACATTGCAGTGTTCTTCTACGTGTTGTGAAGTGAATACAATGTTCCTACTGAAAATACATGCTCCGAATTATAATTTTGTATTCCTATGTCATCTACAGGTGTTCAGAATACAGTGACTTACAGAAATACATTGTGGCATTTGATCAGGACATTTAGACAACAACAAATAAAGTAATACAGCTCTTGTGGTGAGTGGGACCTTTCTGGTGAAACAGACGTAAAGCTGTTTCATTCTTCCTTTTCATTGTTTCTACATTATGATATAATGCAACTTAAAGTATTTTAAGCCTATTCGGAATACAGCATTGTATTCAGTATTATCAGGATTGTGTACAAATACATTTTCAAAATAGCCCAGCAAAGTCCAGGCAAGTGTCTACAATAAATATAGCCTGATAAAATTATTTCAGTGACCTTAAAAGTGCAATTGCAAAATTTAGGCCTCGATGATCATTATTATTAGGTTGATATTAATAATATTAACATTAACATAAGGTGGAAACAATTATATTTTTAATTTACAATTTAATATTTTTTAATGTATGCACTATTCAGAACATAAAAGTCAAAAATGAAATGTTTCAAGTTCACTGAAAAAACTGCTGCACTTGCACAGCACAACAACGGTAACTGGACCACGTGCTGTCTGAATCTAACGTTAATACTCCATCTACTTGCAGCAGAAACAAAACAAAAGCTAACTCCAATCAATCTACCAGATATGCTAAGCACACAGTTTCAAACAATGCGTTTTGAGGCAGAAAAGCTCTGCCAGAATGAGTCTAGTGAGGATTTATATATTTAAAAACAGCACAGGAGACGTCCGGATCTATCAATAACGTCACAAAACTGGGAAATTTGAAAGTGACTGTTTTTGTGAGACTCAGAGAAGGAGCAGAGAAGGCAAACTCATAAACAGGATTAAAGAAACAAGAGTAAGTAAATGAGGGATCAAAAACTGGGAACGTGTTTAAAAGCTCCAAAAAGTGAATTTTGCATCATATGTGTCAAAAAGCCAAAAGGAAAATATTTTTGAAAAAGGGTCAAAAATTCAAGCCATATCCTCCTGTGGCGGTCTATGTGTGTTCATCTCCCACTGACCCATTAAACAGCAGGTCGTGCAGATGCTAATTTTGACTGAAAGCTTGTTTTTAGCCATTAGCTCATCACGTGCAGAGAAGAGCCTTGTCACACACTAACACCACACACGGCTGTTACATGGGGTTTATGTCAACTGAAATCTCTCCTTCTTTTGCACAGGTATGGTGTCTGGTAGGGACATGCAGCTATTTTTGGTTTAATGAATTCACTCAATTCTACCACAGAGCCCGAAAGGACCAGAGAGAACACAAGATAAGTAAAGAATAAAATTAGAAACTGAGTGGGTGGCATCCAAAAGAAGGGTTAAAGCATATTAAATCCCAAATAAAAATCTAATTTTGTTTATTGTTTTTTTAATTTGTCCGTTTTCAAATTGAGTCCGGAGGTATTTTTTCCCCCATTGTGTATATGTGAATGTAAGTCCAGTCCTCAATCATCGGAGCAGTTTGTGTCATCTATTTTTTGTGATAGATTTTTTTCCCAGGAGTATGTTCCGAAGATATCCATCCACAACGTCCGTGGCTTGGGTTCTGAAGGCAAAATACATTCCAAAATTAAGTGGGATGGTGGTGTAAAAAATAATCTGCATTGCCTTGTTCATTTCTGTTCAATATTTGTGTGTAACAGGATACTCCCAGATCACATAATGATGGTTTGTCTCCTGGCAACCACAGTTCCTCCAACATTCAGCCCCTCCCTGTGAATAATGAGCGCATAATGAATCACATTTTTCCAACACAATTCCTTCCAAACATGTGACTTTGTGGTCCTCTATTGTGAAGTACATACATTTTCCCATTCCTCAGCAGTCAAAAACAAAATTAATTACCCATTTAGTTTTAATGTATTTAGTGCTACTGTCCAGGGTCTCATTTATCAAAATATGTATGTGAAGCTCAGACTAAAAGAGTTTGTGGGGACAAAATCCCAACTTCAGATTCATAAAAACCTCCATCCAGACTTCAGAAGGTAATTCCTCCTCATCACACCTGGACCAGAAATCTGCACACATGAGTCTGTCTCATGTCCCGCCTCCTCCGCTCTTTCCTTTCACCATGTAAGGACAATGCAAAGTGAGTTATGAATGAGATTTACTTAAACATGAGCTGATAATGAGCGAGTGTGAGACCCAGAGGGAAGAGCAGAGAGCCGCTGCAGCAGAGACACAGACGCGTTGTCTTTAGTGGAAACTTGATCGCTTTGCCCTGTTATTAAACGTTTGAACAAAACAGTAAAGTAGTGCACAAATGCATGGCTTTTACCTGCACTTAACCACGGCTTAATGCTCTCGAAACCACAGCCTATGTTTTATTTCACATGATGTGCGTTGTACGTGCACGAGGAAGTTTGAGCGTGTCAGGATGAAACAGTGTGTGCGCGTGGGGGACACAGTGACGCGAGGGGCAGAGGACCCGGGATATGTGTGTGTGGGGTAAAGGAAGGGGGAACAGAGCTACTACCGGTCTGTGCCTATGACAGCAGCGTTTTGACGTGATATTCAAGGTCCAAAGGAATTTGTGATGTCGCCTGAGTTACAGTACTTTCAGGTTGGGTTTGGACAAAGTAAAAGCAATTAGTTCCTGTTTAATAATTATATCAAATCTGTTGCCAGAAGAGGGTGCAAGGACTCTGGTACGCTAATGAGTAAAGCAGTTTAAACTAGGCTAAAAGCCATAGCTGCTTGCATTGACATTGGTTATGATGAGCTCCGAGTGTCTGTCGGATTGAGGCTGGTGTAGTGTGTGTGGAGTTTAAATACATGGAAGAGCAGTATTTAGATTATCAACCAATGACATCATGTAGTAAACACCCATCTCCATTAGTGGATACATAATACAGAAACAAAAGCCGTAAATGTTGAATTAGTACAACATTGGCAATGTGTACCAGCCAACCCTGTGTGTCACCTGGTTTTAGGACTATTCTTTATTCATTTTTTTTCTCCAGAATTTCTATGACAAGAAAAGTCAAGGCTTTTACAACAAAAAGGAGGAGCACTTCTGAATTACCACCAGATGACATCATAAGAGGCAATAATGGTGTGCATTATGAGCTGTGGAAACATGGATTACACATGAAAGAAGAACAGAACGGGTATTTTTAACAATATAACATGTTTAAACTAGGGCTGTCAAAAACAAAACGGTTCTAATCAATACTGGTATTGGTAAATTGATATCCTTAAAGGACATTTTTATGCTTAAGTAACTTTTTTGAGCTTCAACTCATGTTAAGTAGTTGTTCCCTCATCAAAAACACACCTACAGTTGTATTGTGCTCCATTAATACTGTTTATGAGCTTGTCTTCTCTGAGCCTCACAAATCACCCCGTTTGAAATTTAGTTGCTTCATAACAAAAAATCCGGACTTCACCTGCATAGTTTTGAAGTTCATTAATCATCATTGGACTCATTCTGCGTCAAACACATGGATGTATTATCAAAGCAGTCATGTTTCTTAAGGGCTTAATTCATATTCTGTATTTTCTGTCTTCGTTGCTCATTCCCACTGCTGACAGCAGAGGGCACTCGAGTGGAAACGGATGTGTCGATAATAACGCGTAGTTTACAAATCCATCTTTATTTATAGAGCCCTTTACGACACTCAAGGTGACAAAAGTGCTTTCTGATATAAATCAAGGCAAATGTAGACATCATTTTAAGCTTGAAAATATGAAATACTAATCTCAAGGTGACTAAAAGCAGGTTTAAAAGCCATTTATAGCCACAAGAATGCAGAATGGGTTCTGTATAATATCGAATTTGAGTGTGGAATATAAAATCATAATATATGTCCTTTTTAGTCAATAAAGTTAATTATTTCTCATTTTTTAAAAACATCTTTGCGGCTGTTTTTAAATGGGACTTTAGCGTCTCTTGCCTGAAGTTGCACATCACGACTAGTGTAATTACGCTCTGATTGAGTATTCAGAAAGGATAATGCTTTTGTTGTGTCTTTGCTGATGCTAATTAAAGCTAATTAGGGCTCTGCTAATGGGGAGTGGGGAAGTCTTTATGAGCACTCGAATGGTGCGATTAAGCAACTGTTTATCCAGAGAGAAGAGACAGAGGTGGAGACGAGTTTACTGTCTACTAGAAAGACAGCTTTGATGGATGAATCTGAAGAGAGCTGAGTCAGCCACAAGAAAACTAATGCTATTAACTTCAACATAAATAACAGTGTCAAAAGTGAGGCTATCACTACTTGAAAAGTTGTTCTTCAAACATCCTCAAAGCTATGAAAATGATTGACAATTCACAGATGGAAAAATCCCTGGCAAGAATCCAACATAAAGAATGAATTTCGATGTAGACTACTATGTAATAAGGTCTAACAGGTAAAAACGGGCAGGGTAGTATCGAGCTATAACTCCTCCCTGAGGGCGGAGCCATTTCAGCTCAGAGCAGTGTGAAGTCTAGCTTCAGTTTGAAAATCACATCACTCCAGCCAAAATTACTTGGATTTTTGAATTAAATTGGCCAGATGTTTACTGTTGAACCTTTTTCCACGCTACTATTTAATTATTTATGCCAATGTACATCACATATCAATACTTCAATTCAATTTATTTTGTAATCACAGCAGCAGCCTCGATGGGTGACAATGAAATAGAGAAGCGGATTAAACAGTGTTCACTGATTTAGCAAATGGATGTCCCAGCATTCCTTGTCCTTAGACCCTCCTTCTGCGAGGAAAAACTACAAAAACCTAGTATGTTGAGAGAGTAAAGTTAGTTTTAGTCTTGATTCATATTTGATTTTCAGTATTTTTTATAAGCCAATGATGAAGGAGCTCGGTTATATTATGGTTGAACACTCCAAACTCCACTTCCCTGTTACAGAGCAGGTGAAAGCAACACCTACTGCAGGATTTAAAGGATACAATCTGACATGGGTAGAGGTAATCAGAGAGCAGAGTTTGGGGTAACGCATTAGCTGGTAACACGTTAGACTACTCAGAGTACTTTTTTAGAGGAACAAGGTCATGTTAGTTTTGTGACCCCAAGTAATCTAGTACGTGTTAGTTTTGGTTAGGTCTCATCTCTTTGCTGGTCTCATCTCTTCAACGCAATCCCAGAGCTCGGCATGTTGTGAGCATGTGCACTGTGCGACTAGTGACTGGGAGCCTTGACCTCACGCCAGAGAGAAATAAACCTTCAGATGCATGTTTTGAAAAACTCCTTCTCCTTCGTTATAACCACTTCTTTGTAGCTGAGGAGTAAACGTCGGGTAACAGCGAAGTGGTGAGTTTGATTTAAATAAACTGCAGAGCTAGAACAAGTGCGTTCTGTTGTGCGTTGGTGCCTTTCTAATCCACAAATTTTGTTTTAGCGATTTTGTTTTTCATTGCTTGAGGACGGCCTGCCTTTTGGTCAAACATTTATCTTGCTTGTTTATTTGATATTTTAATGATTACGTTGCTTCAGAAATGCAAAGGGATTGTCGGCAAACGATATAGGTTATACGGTAATGCAAGAGTACTCTAACGCGATACTTTTAGAACAAAGTAGCGCAGTAACGTTATGCATTAGTCTTCCAGGGCAGTAACGAGGTAGGTAGTATTAAAAGTAACGCGACCCAACACTGTCAGACAGGTCTCTGAACATGCTCATGGAATGCAGAGGTTTATATATATAATGCAGGTTATTTTTTGTTGACTGGGAAATTCAGAATTATATTGTTCTGTATTTTTTATATAACTTAATATCAGTCTGGTCACCAGTTTCACCCCTGAGATCTGGGTTAGGGTTAGGGTTAGGAATATGAGGGACAAGCAGGGTGAACAACGTTGATCTGAAGTGAGAGGAGATTGTTTTTGTTCTAAATGATAGTTTCACATGTGTCACAGAAATAAACTAATCTGATTGCACTGTTCGGTTAGAGTTTGAATGGAGGCCCGATGGAGGAGTGGTGACCAGACTCACTCTTGGTAAAGAATTGGAGAAGATTCTGGATCCCAGCCAATGTTTTTTTGATTGTTGTAGGGAAATTGTGCAATTTAAATGTATCTTTGCAGACTGTACACACCACCAGAAGTCCAGTAAGTCCAGCTTTGCCTTTGCCAGCACTGATATTGAGGCTTTTGAACAGCTTTTACATGACTTTACACTTATAACTGGCAACTGCCCAAGTGTGAACAGCACAAATCTGATTTTTTCAAATGCGACCCAGGCCACTTTCACATCTTTTTCATATCATTTTTAATCTGATTCGAATCTGATCTTTTGCAAAGTGACTGCAGTTTGATTACGCAGATCACATTTATCTTGACTTCTGCTCTGGAATAAAACAGGTGCCACATTTTTTTTATTGAACCTTTCAAATGCCTGCCAGAAAACAGTTGCAAAGCTAAAAAGTGCAGCAACAAAAAAAGTGACATTTTACACTGAAAGGGTTTTGTCAAGTGTGACAAAGATAAAATATCAACATTTGCTTATCAAGATCATCTTCCTCTTTATAGTCTGTCTCATCATGTGACGACAGCACGGCCCCTGGTTTTGTCCTGCTTCTTCTCTTCATCAAACACTTTAGGGCTGTTGCGTTCAAACATGAAAACTGATTTGAGTCACATTTTATCTGCAATGGGAACCACCTCTACGAAAAATATCATAACTGAGCATTAAGACCTGCGTTGTGAATGTAGCTAGAGTCCAGTGTGTGATGTTCTGATCAAAACAAAAGCAGAATTCTGCTCCACATCTCATGTCTGAGTTCTCAGACTAGATCCACAGATTGAAAATGACTCATAAACGTTTTTACTACACCTAGGCTTATTATAATACTACTCATGCTATAATGTTATATAGAAAAATAAAAGTGGCATAAAAGAAACACTTTGGTTTGTGGAAATGTTCTCAAACTGGACCTCGGTGAGAGTTTAATACTGACCCTTTTTCTACAGTATAGCATTAATGGAGGAAAACTGTTGTACCTCTGTGCCAAGTTCATCGTGTCATAATTGCCATCTTTATAACTCCTGTTCTCTCTGATGGTGAAAGCTTTATTAAAAAAAGTTTCCTGCTGCTTTTGTGTCCTCTGGTTTAGACACGTTGGAATCGATTCTCCCTGCTCTGCTCTCTCCTCTCGTCTCGTCTGTCAAAGAGCCTCTTGCACAATCCACTGAATCATGTCGCCATTTGCTTCTGGCACTTTCATCATTAAAACTTCTGTACAACACCAGCGTCCCACCACTCGGTCTGATAAGGCTTTTCTTCAGAGTGTGAATAGAAAATTAGCTCTGCAACATCCGCGCTGGGAGAAGACAAGACTATTATGGGGAAGCGCTACAGACCTAGAATACATAGAAACGAGGAGAGAAGGTTTAATGACAAGACAAGAGACAGGATTGTGATAATGTTAGCAGCCTGTTGTAGACAGTGGTGGTCTTTTATGGTCACCGTAGGAATGTAGAATTAGCGGGGGGATATCATTTTTGTATATATTAGATAAAAATAAATGGAAATGTTATCCTTGAGCAGATAAGTTTTCAACCCATTGGAGTGAAGAAGGCTGCAATGAGAATTACATTGGGGGAAACCAAACAACCACTGCACAAAATACTGTATATTTGGGTTTACTATCAGCTGCATACCTTCAACTTTATAGCATTGTCCTCACACCTTGGTCAAAAGTGAGATCAAGCCAATTAAATACAAGCTTGTAATGTTTTAAAGTCATCATCAACGTAAAATATGCTATTCAGATATACAAAATAATTAGCGCTCGTTTCTGGACGACACACATTTAACTAGTTATCTTGCTCATTTTGACTTATTTTGGGGGGGTGGGGTTGCTTGCTTGAGTGCTTGCAGCTCTCAAAAAAACCTGGCCAGCCAAATTGAAAATTACTTCTGGATGGCAGTAAAAAGCAGTGTTCAGACCTTTGAAACCTTTTTTACCATGGACCACTCCAGGTATATCATCCTAGTAGTAGTAATCTGATTAGTTCTGGTTTAGTGCTGATTACAGTATGTGGTGTGTTCTTGGTCTGCAGTGGACACTATCAAAGGGGCGGCAGACCTGGTTTAGTGCAGCTCATGTGGGGGTTTCCCAGTCTATAGAGGTCTTGCTGGTTACTTACTTGGTTTAAAAGACACATGATTTTTTTAGCTTTAACCATGCTGTTCCTTCAATGTTCCTCCATCAAAAACATACGTGGATATGTATTTAGTTTAATTCACAATAGTTTCATTAATCCTGTTTATAAACTGATCTTCTCTGCTCCTTCTATGAGCCTCACAAAAACACTCTGTTTCAAATTTCCCTGTTTTGTGAAGTCAAGGATAGAAATCAAGAGGTTTCCTGTGCTGTTTTTAAGTCCATAAATCACCAACAGGCTCGTACTGAGCATTTCAGCCTCAAATCACGTTCATTACAACTACGTGCTAACACTAGCATGTTGGGGCGGGCTAGCTTTAGTTTATTTTCCCATGGTAATTACCTTTGCTGCCAGTAGATGACGTGCTAACCCATATGCTGTTGAGGAAACGCCCGACTGATAGAGTAATTTTTATTTAAGTTCAAATGCATGAGATGCTGAAGTAAAGGTACAAGAGCATGGTTAAAAGACAACTACAATAAAAATAATGCATACAGTGAGAAAAATAAATATTTGAAAACCCTGCGATTTTGTTCTTCCACTTTGAAATTATGGAGGGGTCTGAAATGTTCATCGTAGGTGCTTTTCCACTGTGCTGATAAATCCAGAAATTACATTGTATGATTTTCTAATAATTTATTTGTATGTTATTGCTACATATCATATTAATATTTGGTACAGAAGCCTTTGTTTACAATTACAGAGGTCAAATGTTTCCTGTAGTTCTTGACCAGCTTTCCTAACTGTAGGTGTCATTTAATCCTGGCTTAGTCCTGTGATATTTTAGTAGTTTAGTGCATCGTTTCTGGTCAGTTAAGTCCTGGGTTGTACCTGGTTTTGTTTTATGACTTTGTCATAAAAGGAGCAGCATGTTCCAAAAGCAAGATTCATATTTTGACCAATGTTTGACTGATATTTAATTTCATGTTTCTCCATTTGATTCCAAAGGACTGAAGGCATTTTGTCCGATTCAGAAAGCTCTTCCACTATGCCTGTTGTCCCATAGGCTCGCCATCTGCGCACTTGCCTGATCAAATATTCATCATTGTTTTGATTCTGGTTTAAAGAAATAGTTTCATTTCGCTAACAAGCATCGGGTGTTTCTGCTGAACCTCACGACTGGGGAGAGAGGAGAAAAACTCTTCAGATTTCAGCAATAATTTAGCAATGTCTATTACGATGCAGAGGAGGCCTGTGTAATAGAGGTCATAAGAGTGAATGGATTCTCAATTGAAATCACAGCCTGTTTCATTAAAAATACAGTAGGCTCAATCTTCTTGGGACAAAATGATGAGTTTGACGGGAATCTATTGTTTGCTGTTAACTGGAAAACACTGAAAAGGCTTATTTTTCTCCAAATGACAATTGTTGATTATTTTGTGTTTTTGGTGAAATTATAATCACGCCATTTACGGCTGGTGAGGTTTGTGTCGAAGCATCGTATCGGCAGAAACTGGAAAACACTTTTAGGTTTATTGGTTAAATATAGCGTACATCTTCTTTAAACTCCATGTGGCATAAATTGAACCCATGGTAACACGGGGAGGACATGAACACACCACAACAGGAGTCCAACCCACAACTGCCTTATTATATTAGGGATTATAAAAGCCTTTTAAACTAACTATTAAACATGCACTAATGGAATGAAACAAAACAGAACTTCAGGTATGTTTTTTGGCATCATTAATTGAGAAGGTCACGAGAACATTTAAAGGAGAATTAACTATTAACGTCTTTGTAGTTAAATATGTATTTTCGGGGTGTTTGAAGTGTCCGTCGTCTCCCCTTGCTGTCTCTGGGCGGAAAACCAGCCTTGTAACAAAACATCAACCCAAAGAGGTGTCTACCTATATTCCTCGGTACCTATGTTCCTCTGTACCAAAGTTCCCCATTTTCTATGGATGGGGGAACTACGGTACCTGGAAACAATGGTTAATAATATTTTATGTAATTTTTTTAATATTATTTTAAAATGTATTTTATTTTATGTATTCTCCAGGGCCGCTATATCCAGCGCCGAAGAATAGGGGAACAGCGATACCGAGAAGCATACTGCAGGTACGGGCACATTTACAGAAGTCCACCTTTTCTCCGCGACTGACACATAACAGTAAAACTCATGTGGCCTATGGGCTGTATTTGTTCAGTTGTTTAATGCAAATGAGAGGCATTCATAGTTTAAATAACTTCCCCGGAGCCGCTTCATTTGTGCGTCTTAATCCATGCATGTTGTTGAGGGTAGGCCTGTTGTCATAAATCCCTCGGTTCCACATTCCCAATAGTTGTGCATAAATGTATAGTTTAACAACATAACATAACTTCGGCATATCCAGCTATCGTGCCGGTCCCGTTGGTAATCAATGCACGGGCGCAGACTCTCATTTTCGGGTTTATTCATCCAGACACTTATCACTTATTCCAGAAGGTTTGTTCGTGCGTATAGGCTTTTCAAACGTTCCACGAACGGCAGCGAGAACATTATGTTGAGGCTGTGTTCTGGAGTCCGGTCCACGCACGTGTTGCCTTGAGTTTATTGGATTGAAGCGCGACGCTGAGCAGGCTTTGACTGCGAGAGAGTGGATTAAGAACAGAAGGACAGGTGAGAGTCCCCTACATGCACCTTTAAGCACAGATGCCTACAGATCATAGAAGTTTAACCTCTTTTAAGCAGCTTATATTATTCTAAAATACAAGCACTTTTGGAGCCGTGCGTCATGGAGCCGTCGCGTTAGCACAGGAATAGTGCACCTAGAGCCCCATCACCTGTGCCGTATCACCCGCGCATAATCATATTTGTTTTTGTGGACGGGCCACAGTAGCCTGTAGCCAGGGGGAACAAAGGCACCTTTCGCAATTGGAGGTACGGCCGTTTCCCGGGGAACAGCGATATCGAGGGATAGCGGCCTTGCGGCCCCGGGGAACATAGGGCTGACCCCGACCCAACGACAACTATCCTGGTAAACCCTGGTTCTTTTTTTATATTTGGCTTTGTTAAATGTTTTTGTATGTGATTATACTGTTTAATTTCAATAAAAAAGTGCATTTTCACAAGAGACTGCAGGAGGAGCTAAGTTATTTAGTTCTGCTATAAGGGGGCTTTCAAATATTTGGTCCACTTAACGAGCTTTACTCTTTTACTAAGATGCTTTCAGTCGTATGCACAAACTTTGATGGTTTGGTCATTACAGGGGCATTCATTGTTCATGTGGATAATATTTGTGACAGAAACGCTAAAGAGCTTTGTGCTGTCCTTGAAAACTTTGGTCTTACTTAGCACATGAATGGCCCCACCCACAGCAGAGGACAGGAGTTAATATTTCAAATATCAATGAGCTCAATGTTGCTCTTGTCTGATCATTTCTGTCTTCTTTGACCTGTCTATTATTCCAAAACTACCAGCTTGTCCAGCAGTTGTTCGGAGGAGATACATAAATGAAAGCACAGGCGCATTGTTCATGGAAATTATAAACTTTGAAAATGTCTCTTGTTCAAATTTAAATGACCTGCTGAACTCTTACATCTAACGCTGCTGCTTGTGTCCTTACTAGAACCAGGAAGTATGATCACAATAGTCCTGTGCTCAGACCTCTGCGCTGGCTTCAGGCTCAGAGAATAGACTTTAAAGCAGCTCTGCTTGTGTACAAGTCTCTCCATGGCCTAGCACCAAAGCACATATCTGAAATGTTAGTCCCATATGAACCATCTCAGACTCAAAGGACCTCAGAAACCAGTCTATATCTGGTGTCCAGAGTCAGGACTAAACATGGAGAATCAGGATATCAGTCTTCTTGAAGAACAGTCTTCCTGAAGATGTGAGACAGGCTTCTACTCTGAAAAAAAACCCCGTTACTCGGTTCCAAGTGAGAACCGAACAAAAAGGTCCAGGAAATACTGGAACTGAAAAAATGATGTTATTTCGGAGCCAACTTTTGGTTCCTTGGCCTTAATGAGTGACCACAGCACAAACAAAACCACGTACTTTTTGTCATAGTTCTGTCATGTTTAAATAAATGGCAGTGCATCTCCATACCTAGAAAATACCGTCTACAGTGTGGAGCCTTGTATCAAAGGTCTGTGTGTTGAGCTTCATAATAAATCCAGTCACAGTCTCCAAAGTGAGTCTCACAGTAGGCATGGATCGCCCTTGTGTGATGATATGGCCGGAGTCGCAAGCAAAACTATCCAAAATATCCAATCTTGGCCATAATCCTCCCCTTTCACAAGGTAAACACGCAGTAAAAGTGAAAAGTGTCAGAAGCATGTGCGGTGCTGGGCTGACAGATACAAAAGGCCTTATATGGATGAAACAAAAGTGAAACTGAAACACATGAGAGCGAACGTCAGCTGCTGTGATCGGCTGTGAGTCTCATGTTCGTTTGTTTGCGCAATGGTTTTGAGTTATAACTGAGCAGACGTCATACAAGTGTGTTTAAAATAAGATTGAACACAGTTATAATGTGATGAAATGCTGGAAAAAATGTTATGTACAAATAACACGAAAAAAGAAACATTCAGGAACCGGTATGGAAAACAGGTATAGTTAAAGTACTGGTATTGAAAAATATCTAATGGTAGCCAGCACAAGCTGTGCATATGACTGAAAGGATTATATCTGCATGCTTTTCTTTTAAGTCTTTATCTGTTTTGTGATTTTAATGCATTTTTTCCCTGTTGTGTAAAGAACTTTGAATTGCCCTGTGTAAGAATTGTGCTCTACAAATAAACTTGCCTTAAGTTAAATCAAACTCGACTTCAGAATACCTACAAGTATGTTTCGTTAGGACTGGTGCAATAAAGTGGACCAGTTTGATTTGGTCTGGATGAAAAAAGCACTTTTTGATCCATACAAGCTTGGGTAGCAAATAAACCCCAGTGTTACAATCAAAGAGGGATATATGGAATGTATGTATCAGTGGCTTGTAAAGAGAAGTGATGTGGTTAATCCTCACAACATTTACCTGGCTTTTATTCTAGTACAATGTTCTAGCAACCTGTAGTGTCATGTCTTACCTTGATCCATGTCTTTAAATCCCCAGCAGTATCTCGTTTATGCCAGTATTCTGGATATGGCAGAGATGTACTGCAACTATGGCAACTATGGCACAGATATGCCAAGGAGACATTACACCACACCAACTTCGCTTATGCAATTCATGGATTTGTAGCACGGGACAATTTCAATCAAATAAGAACATGAGCACAGTCAAAAGTCCAGGAAAATATATTTTTGAAAAATTAGAGCAAAATTCCCGCACAGTGTCCCTTCAGTCCAAGAGCAACAGAGACTGCCACAAAAATGAGTCGACAAGAAGTACCTCGCTGATAAAGAGTTGATCCAATTTGTCTCGTCAGACGCAGGTTGCAAACGACAGCTCGGCAGCGCCCATTCATGCAAATCAATGAGATCCAAGTGCTGTTTTGATAAAATTCCAAATTCGTTTGCACTCACTGCGTACCATGCGGTGAAAGAAGGTCAGCCCTAACACCCTAACCCTAACACCGAACCCGAACCGGAATGTGACAGGAGCCGTTCACTGCGCCCCAGACTGTGACTGCCACGTTTCACACTGGGACAATCGCACGCCTCCCAGAGTGAGAGCTCCTTTATCTCGACCTAACTAATGGCAGATCACGTAGACTTTCCTCTGAACAATAAGCGAACACGGTTTCTTGTTTGCTGTTGTTTCTTGCACTTTCTTCAGCTCCACTTGAGTCGAGGGGGGTATTCTACTTTTTATTTTAAGTGTGGTGAGAACGTGAACATCACCAAATGAAACGTTTAGCCCCCAATCAAACCAGTAAAGCAGGCAAACAGGTGTGAAAACGTCCTAACCCTAATCTAAAAAAATAAATAATAACTTTAAAAAAAAATCTCCATTATAATGGTTTTGTTATGCTCAGCCCAGCATGGTTGTTTTGGAGGTCAAATGTGCTCAGCTGTGTGGGACAGTTAACACCCTCTTGTTTTAAGGCAAATTGGGCAGAAAAATGATGGGCCTTCTGTAAAAAAAACATCAAATCTGACTCCCTAGTGGAAGTAATAGGTTCTAAACTGGACTCAAAACCAATGTACGTTCAGAAAGTTGTTTCACCCTTTGTATAGACCCTTTAAATACTTCATCAGAATGTTGAAAGTGGCAGAATGGCGGTGACTGGAGGCAAAATGAAGTAAACCAAAATCCACTTTTAATGATAATGATTTCAGATTTAAATGCTACTGTATCGAAACACAGTTTGTGAATGCTTTGGTCACGTGGTGAAAGCAGCCGCATGTATGCCAGGCTCTGACCTCAGCGACAATTTGCTGAAAATCCTCCCTTCTCTTCTCCCTCATTTCATGCTACCTTGTCCTGTTCAATAAAGCCTCTAAAAAAAGAAAGAGGCCTAGTGCTTTTAGCTGGCTACAGATGGATGGATTATGACGGCTGAACTGACAACAAAAATCAGTTTGGCTGGAACCATTTGTTTTAACTCCTACATGTCTTGTTTTGTCCTCAGGTCTCATTCATACAGTAAATCTCACAAATGTCTAAAAAGCACCCTTTTCCCTCGCCTGCTCGTCTCATCACCGTGCTGTCTCTGTGGATAGAAGTCTTTTCTCTCTTGGTGAAATTACTCATCGTTGCAGCTGAATTTCATCAGCACAGTTTGTTTTTCCTTCGACTTACATTTGTTTATACGTCCGTCATAGAAAAGAAAAAAAAAGACTTACTTCCAAATTGCGTTTCTAATTTGAAGACACAGTGATTTCCTTCTTGTCGCTCAAGTCCTCCTCTGAAATTATGTGCCCATTCTTGTAATTTTCGGATTTTAAGCCTCTACTTATCCCCACACTTTGAACCCTATACAATGCAATGGTGGTCAGTGGTCACTATCCAGGGGACACGTCGTGTTCTCTGTATTTTAAGCTTCAAAACGCTGTGTGTTTTATAACAATCAGACTCATATTCACGGAGAAATTAGTCTAATGAGGAAGTGAATGAAATGAGACTTTCTTGGCCATACCTACCGTGGACCTACAGACCTACCGTGGACCAAGTGTATATATACGATTTATTTTTTCTTTGTAAATTTTGTTGCCGCAGCTTTTATCCAGGAGCTATTATTCTATAGTCCAAAAATTACGGTATGTATAAACTTACTCCTTAAATCTATTCTCTATCTTTAATTTATCTTTCCTGTCCCTCTATTTTCTTCCTTACCCCGCTTTCTCAAACAATTTCTGTCTCGTTTCTCTCCTTATAGCAGCTTTGTGTTACTTTCTGGATTTTTCTGGACTTTCACCTGCATGAGTCGATGGAAATAGGAAGTTAAAACCATACTACTACATTCTCCATGGAGATAGATACGTTTTATGCCATACTGTGGAATATTATTGCCAAAGGAATAACATTTCCAAAGAAACAAGCAGGAGGAGGCTCCTTTAAGACAAGTACAAGTCAGGTTTGTGGAGATGTAAGCTCACTCACAGTAAGGACGCAGTTCAAAAAGTCTAAAAGTTTCATACAGGGCTTGTTTTCTCTCTGCCTCCTCTCTTTTTCTTTTCTCTCTCACTTTCTAATCTCACTCTTGTCTCCTTTCTCTTTTATTTTCAGGGAATATATAGCTCGATCTGATCTGTCCGTCTCTCATCTCTCTCCTCTTGCTGCCTCTCTCTTTTTTATTTTCAGGGACTATAGACCCAGCTAACAATGCATTTATTTCTTTTTAAGTTACCCGAATATTTGCTGAAAGTTACATTTGGTTATTTTAAGATTATTATGGAAAGTTATTGCAAGAGGATTTGTGGTTGCCCAAAACATTCCTTGAAGTTTCTCTAAACGTTCCCCTCACTTTACTTTAACTTTAACCTTCAAGTAATCTTTAAAAAAAGACAAAAAGATCTTTGGATGTTCTCTAAATGTTCCCCTAATTTAAAGGTGCTATACCTGATCTTTACTATGAGTTTACAAGTGCTTTTCACAACTTTCAGAGCCAGAGCAGAGTCACCGTAAAACTAATAAGCAATAGCATGCTAACAACGCACTCAGATGCAGACAGCACACAGTAGTCTCATATTGACCCGAGAGATGCTTTTACAGTACATGGCTGTACTGGAAGAAACAGATTTGGCTTTGTTGCATGGAACAAAATTGGGTACAGCCACTTTAGCTGTAACCCTCTTGTAACCTTTACAACTCACATCTTCTTTTCCTTTTTGCTCTTTCCTGTTGCCTCTGTCTCTGCCCTTTTCTTTTTTTCCTCTAAAGTCTGTAGTCTGTAGAATAGTAAAGTCTGTTATAACAAATTTAGTACATTTTTGATGTTCGTTTAAACGGGTTTCTTGTAGGTATATAATATCTATTTTTCCCTTAATTGGACCCAATATTCCATAAACATTAAAAGCCATTGTATTAATTATTTTTAAATCATTCTTGTAAATCTGCTTTTATTAGAGACTGTGTCTTTCAAATCAGAGATTTCATTCTCGGATCCTGTGGCTCGGCTGTAAAGTTCGTTAGTCTTGGATTTTAAATCACACATTTCTGTCAGGGCCGCATCGGTCTTTGTGTCTACTGCCTTTGTGTCCTTGTCAGTTATCTCCCACAAATTGCCATTATCAGTGGATCTATCCCGCTCCTGGTCACCTTCGGAGCAGCGCCCGGTCCAGAGCCGATGCAGGCGGGTGGCGTAAAGGCGGGGGCCGGAGCAGCTACGGGGCCTGTTAGCGGCACTGTAGCATTACTAGTCCGGCTCTCAGTGGCGTTGTTCTTCTTGTTCAGTTTCTTAGACATTTTCCCGAAATAAGTGTGAAAGCTCATTATATGTCTGCTCCCACGCACAAATATCGAATCTTCCCTGCTGAACTTAATATAGACAAATCCAACCGCAGCCCGACAGACCCGACTCAGTTAGGCGGCCATCAACAAGTCCCTCTCTTTTTCACACCTGTTTTTTCCTCTATATTTTCTCTTATTTTCTGTCTTATCTTTTCAAATTCTTCCATTTTATCTATTTGAAAACAGTTAGAAAATAAAACAATACAAGACAAGTCTCTCTCTCTCTCTCTCAGAAAGTACTTTGTGTGTATGACACTTATTTTTTAGATGTGGATGTAGAGGTTGTGAAGCGAGAAGGACCTTAGTGCTCATCTAGTTGTTCAAACAGGAACAAAGAAAGAATGATAATTTTCTTTAAATAAGTAGAAAACCCACTCAGAAGATGGAAATAGCAGAAAAGATTACAGAGCACAATAAATGTAATTATTATTAAGGATGTCATATTGAGATCGTTTACTGAATTGGACTTTAAGAGCACTTCTTCCGTCCGTTTTCAGAATTAACTTTGGTGCTTTCCAGTCCAATCATTACAAAGTACTTCATTTTTCAGTTTTTTTTTATCTTTTCCAATTTCCCAATTAGACATTTCGCAAAATCATTTCTTTCAGTGATATTAAAATCATGCCAAGCTTAAGGCGAGACACAGTAAGTGAAAAGGACAAAACATATCAATTTTAAACTTTGTAGTTTATTTGCATTAACATGGTTAACAACAGGTTTATCATCGCGGAATATGAAATTGCAAATATTTGGGCCATGCAAATCTGAAAAAGTGGTTATAGCCAGCTTGTGCTTCCTTCAATTCATATTAGATATTTTATTTAGTATTAGAGTAAACTTGGAAAATAGGAGTAAAATTTCTAATTTTTCAGAATTTTATTTCTTACTTTGGGTTAACTTCTGTACGATCTGTCCAAGACAGTAAAGTTTGGTGTGTGTGGGTGCTAATTTAAGGTCTGATCTTTGTGTCTCTGTGGGAGAGAATGCATTCGGAGAAAAGCACTTTTGAATAAGAACTATCATTCAATCAATCAACCTTTATTTATAGAGCCCTTTACAACACTCAAGGTGACTAAAGTGCAAAACAAACTGTACAAAATAAAGTGTCACTAAACTATAGAATGTTCAAAGCCGGTCTGAATGAATACATTTTAAGCCAAGATTTAAAAAGGCTAAAGTCTGTGATGGTGGGCATATCGGGGGCAGTCTGGGACCAGTGGCAGAGAACGCTCCATCACCCCAGTGTTTTGAGTCTGGCTCTGGGAACTTCCAGTAGAAGCTGATTTGTTGACCTTAGAGCCCTGCTTGGGTTTGGAGCAGACAGAAGCTCGGCCAGATAAGGAGGTGCCAGGCCATTCAGAGCTTTAAAAACAATAGGAAAACGTATAAAAACAAGTCCCTATAATCCCCCAGTCTCTATTCAGCCAGAGGAACCAGTCCCCACTGCTCATGTTCACACAACGGAAAACGTATACTGGCTTTAACATTAGCATCTGTATAATGTCCAGTCAAATATGTCATTAAATAAAACTGTGACTCACAAAAAACATTTCAAGTAAATTATTTTTATTCAGAATTGTATTTGTACGTACTAATCAAGACCTGTATTTTCGAAGCTTCTGTCTCCAAGTTATTTCTCTTGTGGGCCAATAAAGTTTCTCTAAGTTTAAGAAGGAATGACACATATTTCCCAACTACATTTACAAAAAGTACCTGTTGGAGCTAGAAAGAAATCCCTAAATTGTGCCCTCAGTCGTTAGTTCAAAAGCACATCAAATGGGAACTGGAACTAGAATAATAAATAGAACCTCTGAATATTCCTACAGCGGTTTAAAGCCGTTTGCCTATTATATGTCCTTTAACTTGGCCAAAATAGAAAAAGTGACTATTTAGAATCACTCACAAATTATGTAACTGCAAATCATGTTTTCTTGCAATAAACCACAGTATTATATAGTATTTTGACAGGAATACTGTATGGGATGAGTATATTTCTCTTCCCATATTCAGTCGCCTCGAGCCGTCAGCTTCAGCCGGTGACACTCCGGTTTTTAAACTCGGCCGTTTTGACAAATGAGGCGTTTTTCCTCCGACGAGTCTGTCAAAAACAGATAGTTAAAGCTCGACTCTTTCTCTCCTTCAGTCTGCCTTTTCTTCCCCCCTCTTTCCCCAAATTCTAATTCATGTCTCTTTCTCTCCCCCCTCTTTTTTCCCCCATTTCCCATTTTCCTCGCTCTATTTTCAATTTCTCTTTTTCTCTCTATTATTCCGACACGTAACGTCGCTCACTGCCCCTTTTTTAAACTTTTTATAAATAATGAGCCTGGGGGCAGATTTAATCATATTTAGTTCAAATATGTGTTTTAAAGTTTTTGTGTCCAAATGGCACATTTTTCCATGTACCAAATCCAGCGTTGGCAATTGAGATTTTAGATTTCAACCAAAAAATGTCATTTTTGCAAACATTTTGATGTTTTTAGTTTGTCATAAAATAAAATGGTTGAAATGTTTTTTTTTTTTTTTTTGCAAAAATCATAATTTGTGAGTGTCCACTCGGTCAGGTTAACGTTAGATAGATATAAGAAACATTTAAAACCATAAGTTATAGTGTATTCACTTGAAATATTGTGGAGACAAAAAAATATTTAACAATATCTAGTTTTCTCCTTTCTCCTTGAACCGACACCTTAATGTGGTGGAGGGGTTTGAGCGCCCCGAATGGTCCCAGGAGCTATGTTGTCCGGGGCTTCAAGCCCCTGGTAGGGTCTCCCCTCCCAAGGCAAACAGGTCCTGGGTGACGGGTCAGACAAAGAGCGGTTCACAAGCCCTTTATGATCAGAAGAAAAACAAGGCCAGTTACGTCGCCCGGATTGGCGTTACCGGGGCCCCACTCTGGAGCCAGGCCTGGGGTGGGTGCTCGACGGCGAGCGCCTGGTGGTCGGGCCTTTCCCCACGGGGCCCGACCGGGTGCAGCCCAAACGAGTGACGTGGGGCCATCCTCCCGTGGAGGAAATGGCCCCTTTAGTGTGGGTATGTTAAGAGTTTTATTTATTTTCAACATGTTTGATGGCCAAAAGGCACCAGTGTTTGTAGAATGACTCCAACAGTTTGTAAATACACGTTAGTATTTGATGTTTAACACTCAAACATGTATGTGAGATACTTCAATTTCAATACATTTTTGCAGCGCCCGAAATTAGAACAGCAGTTTCCTCGAAGGGCGACAGTGAAAAACAGATTAAACAATGTTCATAGGAAATTAGCAAAGACAAGCAGATGGCGGCCCCTCAGGCAGAAACGTGACGTAGTACACCTTTAAAGACAGTTTCTCGTGTTATTTCAGTGTCAGATCTGCACAGAGCTTTTTCACGTCTCAACTTTGCCTCGGTCTAATTGTCAGTGAAACTCTGTGTGCTTGATTGACAGAGCTGGTTAGCACTCACTATTCTTCCAATCAGTGCAGTAATTAGAAAATCCGCCTCGTGGGTCCCCAGTCCGATACGATGTGTCCGGGGCCCTTGATTGAAGAGTCACATAAACCTCCAGTATGTACGTCCAGCCCGTGACCTAATGCGGCTTCCGAAATGAAAATATAGCCAGCTTCTTCTCGCTGGCATATGCGAGAACATTTACAGCCAGATAGAAAAGGTTAGGGATTGAAATATACATAAAAACATGTGCTTGTAAGAGGAAGTTAATTTACAGCGCAGAACAGGCCACGTCAAGGCCAGTGCCAATTTTGGAAAGTGTAAAATAAAATGCTTATAATGATGATGATTGAGATAGCAGCCGGAAAGAGAGTTTTATATATTGATTGTACAGTACGTTTGAAGTTTATCAAGACAATACAGACTCTAAAATGCATACGGAAAGTCCTTTTATAACAATTTTCATCAATAATAAATTTTACCCATACATATTTTCTATTAAGAAGCGTTCAGTGGCCATAATTCAACTATTATTTGGTTAGAAATGTTTTTAAAAGACAGAAGTTTTTTTTGTTTAATCCAAATCAAGGTTGTAATATAAAAAAATCCCCAAAAAGTGTTTTTTGTTTGTTTTTCTTATTTTTTATATAGAAATAAAGCAGTCTTCTCAGGATAGTTGTCTTTGAGTCGATGTTGGTTTTCCGCCCCGTGCACACCAGAACAGCCGGTGCTTTTTGTCAGTGTGCAGGGCAGAGGAGGAAGCAGAGACAAAACAGAGCAGATGTTTAGCTCTTTGGGTCTTTTTATTTCATCTCAGTCCGTCCAGGGATCATTTCAATACAACGTTTGAACTTCGACTTTTTTATTTTTTAAGTGGTCTACAATCAACTAAATGTAAAATCATGAACTACGTATGTTGTAGTTAACATCCGAAAACAAAGCAAGTCTTTTTAAATTAATCTAAGCAAAGAAGAAAAACATTGCAAATGAATTTAAATATACCCAAACTTATGGTGTCGGTTCAGTCCTTAATTGTAAGTGCAGTTTGTGACCATTTTTCCCCAGCTGCCAAAGATATGTATTTTCCAAAGATATCCATGCATATTGTCCATGGATATCTTTGGAAAATACAGGAGTTTTGAGGCCCAAAAACATAGTTCTGAAATTAAGTGGGATGGTGGTGTCAAAAAAAATCTGCATTGCCTTGTTCATTTCCGCCCAATATTTTTGTGCAACAGGACACTCCCAGATCACATGATGATGGTTTGTCTCCTGGCAACCAAAGTTCCTCCAACATTCAGCCCTTCCCTGTGAATAATGAGCGCATAATGAATCACATTTTTCCAACACAATTCCTTCCAAACATGTGACTTTGTGGTCCTCTATTGTGAAGTACATACATTTTCCCATTCCTCAGCAGTCAAAACAAAATGTATTTCCCATTTAGTTTTAATGTATTTAGTACTAGTGTCCAGTGGTATCATTTATTTAAGAAAATGTATGTGAAGCTCAGACTAAAAGAGTTTTGTGGGGACAAAACCCAAACTTCAGATTCATAAAAACCTCCATCCACACTTCGAAGGTAATTTCCTCCTCATCACACCTGGGGCAGAAATCTGCACACATGAGTCTGTCTCATGTCCCGCCTCCTCCGCTCTTTCCTTTCACCATGTAAGGACAATGCAAAGTGAGTTATGAATGAGATTTACTTAAACATGAGCTGATAATGAGCGAGTGTGAGACCCAGAGGGAAGAGCAGAGAGCCGCTGCAGCAGAGACACAGACCCGTTGTCTTTAGTGGAAACTTGATTGCTTTTGCCCTGTTATTAAACGTTTGAACAATGTAATAAACAATGTTCATAGGGACTTGGTAAAGTCCCAGCATCCTGTGTCCTTAGACAGATGTCCCAAGCTCCCCTGTCCTTAGACCCTCCTTCTCAGCCAGGAAAAACTACCAAACCTCTTTGGGAAAAAGTAGAAACCTGGAGAAGTTCCACAGTGAAGGAAAGATCCGACTCCCTCGGACGGACAGGCGGACGCGCCTCATTTTGCAGATAGAAGGTGGAGCTGGACCCACTCAGGAGGAGAACCAATTCTTCGAGGCTGATGAAGAACCGTTCATATGGAGTAGAGACCGTTTCTCCAGGCAGTTGAGGAGCATCTGGATCCACAGGTCATCGGTGTGCCTGCTCCACTCCTGGGAGAAAAAGAAGGAAAAACGATGAACAAATTGCAAGTGAAATTAAATATTAAATATTGTTTGAGAGAAAAGTATTAAGAAGCAGAGGATAGTGCTCAAGCTGCCATACTTTCCCCAGCATAGTTGCTCCTAGGGCAGCATAGCTGGGAACTATAGGTTTTTATTTCTGTTCCTAACTGGCCTGACCATAAGCGATTTCAAAGAGGAACGTTTTAAGCCTGGTCTTAAATGAAGAGACTGTGTCGGCCTCTTTAACATGGACAGGAAGCTGATTCCACAACACAGGAGTTTGGTAGCTAAACGCTCTACCTCCTACTGTGCTTTTAGAGACTCTTGGGACCACCAGAAGTCCAGCATTTTTGAGAGCGAAAGTGCTCTGTTTGGATGATAAGGTACTTTAAGGTAGGATGGGGCCAGGTCATGTATGTCTTTGTAAGTCAGGAGGAGGATTTAGAATTTGATTCTAAACTCGACAGGAGAGCCAGTGAAGAGACTCGAGCACCGGCGTAATGTGCTCTCTTTTAGTTCCTGTTAGTAATCTTGCTGCTGCATTTTGAACCAGTTGAAAGCTTTTTATGGCACTTTTAGGGCACGCTGCAAGCAGGGAGTTACAGTAGTCTAATCTAGATGTTACAAACGCATGGACAAGTTTTTCAGCATCGCTTTAAGGCAAGATTTTTCTGATTTTGGCTATATTACGCAGATGGAAATAGGCTGTTTTACAGGATTGATTTATGTGCACTTTGATTGAGAGCTCCTGGTCAAATAAGACTCCAAGGTTTCTTACAGTGGAACTGGAGGCTCCACTGACTTGGTCCAGTGTGACTATCTGCTCAGATAAAGCGTCTCGTAGATGTTTAGGGCCTAGTACAATGACCTTGTTTTTTTCAGGGTTAGCAGATAATTAAGTGTGCTAGATAAACATTACACATGTTTATTGTCTAGATTGAAAATTACATAAGGAAATAAGTACTGCAGTTTTCAACAATACTGTAATTAAAAAAGTCCAAAATATAAATGAATGATTCACCGGTGTCAGATTATACCAACAGTATATACAGCAGACCAATGCTTTAAATTTATTTTTAATTGACTATATCATTAAATCCTTGACCTGGTGCCATCCACTGCTCGTCTCGTGGATATACATATTTAATACTATGGAACATTCTCAGCAAAGCAATAACACCTCCATGGAGATAAACAGTTGGCAAATCCCCCACCAGAAAAGTTGTACGGAACACCTTTAATTTTGGTTGTAAAGTGTTGAGAAAGGACATGTTCACGTTTTATGCTTTGTGCTTCTTTATGCTGCCTTTAGGTCGGACACATTATGCGAAATCGAGCTTTTACCCATGTTATAACATTGTTCTCTCATCAAAAACATACCTGGAGTTGTATTTAGCTTCATTTACACATGTTTTATTCATCCTTCTTACAAGGTTATCATCTTTGCTTCTTCAACGAGCCTCACAAAAACTTCCGTGCTGTTTTTGAGTAAATAACTCATTCCGAGCGAGCATTTCTGCCTCAAATCATGTTAAGTACAACTGCGTGTTTGCATTAGCATGTCAGGACAAGCTATCTTTTATTTATTTCCCCTAATACAAATCCAGATGAGAGAAATACAGTACATTATTTTAAGTCGCCAAAGGTTCAAGAGCAGGTTTTATGGCCAATAACAATACAAATAATACAGAATATGTGTCCTTTAACTCCAAATACAAATAAATAACCAGATTTCTAATAAAACATGGCATATCTGTTACCCATGTTTTCCCCTTCAGCTTCTTCACACAATATTTCTATTTGCAAATGAATAAATATGTTGTTGACTCTCCTCTTCCATTAAACCGAATCAAATCCCTCTGTAACGGCGACAATATTTCCCTGTTGACCCGGAGTCTACAGAAAACACAGAGCTCACATTAGCCATTCTACACGCAGCGACCGGAGACAAAACGCGTGAGGCTACGTTATATTGATGTTACTGTCGTGTGCAGCAGAATCAGGAAAATAAACAGTGAAATTGCGTCCAATGCATCAAAGCCGGCGCATAATGAACTCTTGTATCTGGAGGACAGAGAGGAAAGACTGTGAGTTTTGCATTTCAGAGCAACTTTCCAATCATATTTCAACACAAGACGGGTCCACAAGATAATAGTTTTTTAGTCAGACTTGAGTTGATAAGTTTGATTTTGAATTGAGTAATCTTAAATGTGTCTTCCCTGAGCTAAAATTGGATGAGTCTTTTAAATGAGACATTGTCACTTCAAAGGCCGATTTTTGCAAATGCATTTTTCTCCCACAGAGACACAAAAATCATCCCTCAGCACCTACACACACCAAACTTTACAATCTTGGACTTCACTTACTTAAGATTTAAGTACACAAAATAAGGCAAATTTTCAATATTCAATTACATTTTCAGGCCTTCAGCGTGTCCTGGGTCTTCCCGGTGGTGCCAGGAAGCACAGACGTCCGAGCCACCTCTCTCCTCTCCACGTGGAGGAGCAGCGGCTCTACTCCGAGCTCCTCACATGTGACTGAGCTCCGCATCCTATGTCTAAGGGAGTGCCCACTGCCCAGCCACCCTGCGGAGGAAACTCATTTCGACCGCTTGAATCTGCAATCTTGTCCTTTCGGTCGTTACTGAAATTAAAAAAGGGTTTGGGGGAGTTTTGCCTGGAAAGATCTTTGTAAACTGAGGTAAATCTCTGCATTCTGGTGCTTTTTTGTGCTATTTTACTAATTTTCTCAGCTGCAGGCTTACTCCTAATACAGACTATTCCACATAAATTAACATATCATATTTAAATTACTTCAAGAAAAACTTTTTTAAATTCCGATTTAGTTTGAACCGAACTGATATATATTTTTAAAATTTTGTTCAGATTTGAAATTGTTTTAACATAATGCAAAAAGTGGCTCAAGTGGCCCCATCTCCTATATTTTTCATGGGGAAACATAACATTGTATATTATTTTTTTTTTTTTTTTTTGCAGAACTGGAAAGAGTCAAGCCCTTAATAGACACTTTCAAATTACACAAGCACAATATTTTATCACTATGGGTATCTTTTACAGGAATAGGCTGAACTTTATAAATGATTCAGCGCTGGCGGAAATAACGTACACGCTTTATATTCATGAAACTCCAGCATCTGCCTCTCAAAGTCGCTCTCGAACTGATACAAATCATGCTGTTTGTTCAAAAATCATGGCATCATTTTACATCATCTCCTGGTTTATGATTGGACTCTGAAACAGGTTTCTGTGGGTTTCAGTCTGATATTTGTGTTCGTGTCACTGATGGATGACAAGGCCGAGTTTGTTATGTTCCTTTTAAAAAGCAAAAGTTTTTCCTCACATTTTTGTCCCGCCTGAAATAATTTACTATAAAATAGACCGGTTTAATCCTATCTTAAAGTTTAGTCCATTTAGTCCAGTTTTCCTGCTTTAGTTCTGATTTACTTTGATTCTGGCTTAGACCTTTTGGTTGGATCTGAAATAACTCGGTCCTGTTGGGAGTGTTTAAATTATACAGCAGGAGTAAGGAATTACAGAGAAATGGCACGTTAAATACTTCAAACTGTGAGGTTAAATGCGTCATTAAATATAAAATCACTAAAGACAGTGCGCGCTCCCATTAAACAGATAACACAGGACACCAATCTAACCAGGTAGTTTGGATTGGATAATATAGGCTATTTGTGCTGCAGCTGCACTTCTCCTTATGCTATTAAACAGGGAGCCTTCAGTAGGCCTACTTTCTCCTTAGTTTTTTATCAATTAAAAACTAACAAGGAATCGAATGTCATTGCTCTCTCCAAAGCCAGTTTGAGATGCGAAGCATGGCATGGAAAGGGATTCTGTAATGTTTTGTTTAAATAAGATATATTAAAAGCACCAACAGCGCCCCCTGGGATAGGCCCATTACCAGAATTAAACAAGTAAAAGGACACGGTGGTTCGTTATTGACAGACACAGAGTCACTTGGTTCAGTTTAAATGTAATTTAATTGTATACAAGTTCTGTTACTTTGTTCCTTTCAGTTTGTCTAGTTAAAATGTATTATACACAAATTATATTCATAATTCCGTAGAGGTCAGCTCGCATTCGCACTTGCCAGGTGCATGACCGCCACATTTAGATAGTACATTTATAAAGGTAAAACAAAAGTTGAAGAAGACAAGACAGCAGTTCATTCCCATAGCCAAAGCTCCACACAGCTGCTCCAGGGATCTCCCATTTACCTATGGACAGTATTATTAGTACAAAAGTAACTCTTTTACCCGATCACTCAGGCCCCACCTGAGTGATCGGGCAACACGTACCACTTTACTGACGCACCACCACTCAATCCACGGGCTTTACGCCAAACAGCCGGGGCATATGACAGCGGAACCGACCAAACGTGGACAACACGGTGCCTAACATTGGGGCTGCACAAGCCACTGCAGACACGCAGGAGCTACAGTAAGACTCGTATAGGTAAAATAAAGCTAACATGATGCATCATACTTTTACATAAAAGGAGCGACGGCACTAAAGAAGCCAAAGTAGTTTAGAAATAAATTCAAATAGTCTGACATAAGCGTATGTTTACACCTCATACCTGTGAACGACGGGAAGCATAACCTTCAGCATAAACCCGGAAATGATAACGGTGTCAGAGGTCGGAGAATGACAGCTGCCTCCCAAACATGTCTTATTTTTTTTAATTTTTTTTATCCAAGATGGCAGCGCAGACGGATGCCCTGGCCTTTAGGTGCTCTTTGTTTTGTCTGTTTTTGTTCGTAAATTGTGTGTCTGCGTGCTCTTACACCCCAGAAGAGCTCTTGTCCTTCCGAACCACAACTTTTTTAGCTTCTGCTGCAGAATACCCCTCTTTTGGCTAAAAGAGTAAGACGCCGCAGGCGAGAAAAACGCTCGGGGGTCCTCGTGCGCCTCAGGAGACGGGGCACTCAGACGCCCTTACCTGGAATTTTCCTCTCCAAGTTCGCTCACTCTCCAACAAAATGGACGAACTGGCGCTGCTGATGAGTCAAAACAGAGACTTTTCTTCATCTCCTGTTTTGTGCTTCACGGAGACGTGGCTCAGTGAGCCGATCCCGGACGGTGCCGTGCAGATTGAGGGTTTTCAGCTTCTTCGGTCGGACCTTCTGAAGGATCTCTCCGGGGGTAAAACACGCGGCGGAGGAGTCTGTTTTTACATCAACAACGCCTGGTCTTCGGATGTGACTGGGATCTCCAAACACTGCTCTCCTGATCTGGAATATCTCTTCATGAACTGCAAACCATTCTACTCTCCACGTGAGTTCGCCTCATTCATTCTGGCTGTCGAGCGGACCTTCCCGGACTCTTTGTGTATTATCCTGGGTGATTTTAACAAGGGGAATCTCAGCCACGATACACTGAAATATAGACAATGTATTAATGTTCCGACCAGAGAGCAGAGCATGTTGGATCACTATTACACTACAGTCAGCAACGCCTTTCGCGCCGTGGCTCGCGCTGCTCTCGGCTTTTCAGATCACGCCATGGTTCACCTGATCCCCACATACAGACAGAGGCTGAAGCTCTCAAAACCTGCAGCGAGGAAATCTAAGAAGTGGACCAACGAGGCAGTGGAGGAGCTACGTGCGTGTTTGGACATTACAGACTGGGAGGTTTTCAGAGCTGCCACAGATAGTTTGGATGAGTACACGGACACTGTGACACAAAGATGCAAAGTATAGATTTAGCAAAGAGGTTTCTCGAGCGAGATAACAGTACAATACGCGTCTGAAGCACCAGTTCTCTGACAACAACCCTGCGTCCGTGTGGAGGGAGCTCCGGCTTCTCATCAACCATAAGCCCCGAGCCCCCCCTGCTGCAGACAATCAAAAACTGGCTGACCAACTTAACACCTTTTACTCCAGGTTTGATGTGACCACCCCCTCCCCCACAGTGGTGACCTCCGCCAACCCAAACCTGGTCCCCCCCATCTCCCCCACCACTCTCTCAGTTCAGGAACAGGATGTTCACAGGCTATTTCGGAAATCCAACCCCCGAAAAGATGCTGGACCAGACGGCCTGCCACATTAAGACACTGCGCAGGAGAGTTAACCCCCGTTTTCACAGAACATTTTTAACACCTCCCTGGGGTCATGCCACGTCCCAGCCTGCTTCAAGTCTGCCATCATTGTTACTGTCCCCAAGAAGCCCCGGATCACTGGACTTAGTGACTACAGGCCTGTGGCACTGACGTCTGTAGTCATGAAGTAATTTGAACGCCTGGTCTTGCCCCACCTCAAATCCTTCACCTCCTCCCCGCTGGACCCCCTGCAGTTTGCCTACAGAGCCAACAGGTCTGTAGACGACACCATCAACCTGGCACTCCACTTCATCCTGCAGCATCTGGACTCCCCGGGAACCTACGCCAGGATCCTGTTTGTGGACTTCAGCTCTGCTTTCAACACCATCCTCCCTGCTCTGCTCCAGGACAAGCTCTCCCAGCTCAACGTGCCTGACTCCACCTGCAGGTGGATCACTGACTTCCTGACGGATTGGAGGCAGCGCGTGCGGCTGGGGAAGAATGTCTCAGACAATCGGACTATCAGCACAGGAGCGCCACAGGGCTGTGTACTTCCCCTCTGCTCTTCTCCCTGTACACAAACTGCTGCACCTCTAGCCACGACTCCGTAAAACTGATTGACACCACCCTCATCGGGCTCATCTCGGACGGGGATGTCCGTCTACAGGAGGGAGGTGGACCGGCTGGTGTCCTGGTGCAGCGGTAACAACCTGGAGTTCAACGCCCAGAAGACAGTGGAGATGATCGTTGACTTCAGGAAAGTCACAGCCCCCCAGCCCCCCTCATCATGACAGACTCCCCCATCACCACCGTAGACTCCTTCCGCTTCCTTGGCACCACCATCACCCAGGACCTCAAGTGGGAGCCCTCCAACAGCTCCCTCATCAAGAAGGCCCAGCAGAGGATGTACTTTCTGCGGCAGCTGAGGAAAGCCAAGCTGCCAGTGCAGATGATGGTGCAGTTTACCGGCCGACACGGCCATCATTGAGTCCATCCTCACCTCCTCCATCACCGTGTGGTACGCTGGAGCCACAGCCAGGGACAAACAGAGACTACAGCGCATTGTGCGCTCTGCTGAGAAGGTGATCGTCTGTACGTCTTCAGGGCTCTGGGACGAGCAGGTCGGATCATACCTGACCCTTCTCACCCTGGACATGGACTATTTGAACCACTCCCCTCAGGCAGGAGGCTATGGTCCATCTGGACCAGAACCTCCCGCCACAAGAATAGTTTCTTTCCCTCTTCCGTTGGACTCATGAACACTTCAAAACACCTGTCACTTTAACTACAACTATTCAATCACTCACTGCACTGTCACTTTCGGCACTCAAAACTGTAAATCTAACTGTAACTCTTGTGTACATAGTAATGCCTATTTTTATTTTTAATTTTATACTATAGTAATTTTAAATTGTTTCGTAAAGCATGCCCTTTTGATTGAATATATGTTGTTTTATTATTGATCAGTGTTTTATGTTGCACCTTAATGCCGAGATAAGTTCCTATGTTTGTGAATTTTGTTCACTGACAATGGCAATAAACCCTTTCTGATCTGATCTGATCTGATCTAATCTGATAAATTAAATGTTATTTCTATTTTTTACATATATTTTATATTTATTTAAAACATTTGTTAGTACGGAACTTATTTAAGCCAGGTGTATACTTGGTTTAGTTCTGGTTTAGACCCAATTTAGTTCTAGTTAAGCTCCGACATACTCCTGGTATAGGCCTGGCTTAGTCCTGGTTTAGACTCTGGAATGATATTGTGTTTGTGTCACTGTTTGTGTCACTGATGGATGGCGAGGCTGGTTTTGTTATGTTCTTTAAAAAGCTAACATTATTCAACCCATTTCAGTCCTGCCAGAAAAAATATAGACAATAAAAAGTTTCATTTTTCTAAACAGCACTGACATCCATCATGTCATTAGTCATTCTTGTTTTTGTTTGTTTTTAAGATTTTGTTGCCCGTAGGCTTTATTAGACAGGAGAGGAAAGGGTGAAATGGGGAATGAGCGAGAGGGGAGGACATGCAGTAAATTGTCAGAGTCAGGATTTGCGCTCACGACACTGTGGCCGGCTGCACATGGAGCCTGGCATATGTGTGCAGTACCTTAACCACTCGACCACCGGGCAGCACTAGTCATTCTTGTTTTCTGTTCATCCTGATGTAGTCCCGGTTCGGCTCTGGTTTAGTCCTGGTTTGAGGTAGGATGCAGCAAAGGTCAGATGAAGTCACAAAAACCTCCAAATGTTATCAAAATGTTTTACAGAAATGTACTTTTGTACACTTTGTTCTTTATGAAATAATTTGTTGCTGTTTTCAAAGTTGGGCTTGTGGAGGTTGTGTTACTCTGGATAATCGCTCTGATGTGGAACAAGAGCTGGACCTGTGTCCACTATTTTCTTTTTCAAAGTGGTGCTTTTAGCTTCTCCATGTGGCAATGCGTAACATGGGGTTGAGAATGTACAATCAGATACGGTGGTTGAGTCTTTACATTTCAGGTAACAGACGACGACAAAACAACAGTGGGCTCGTGTGGAGGACCCTGGGTGCCATGTTAGATGGAGTAAAGCTTTAATTAAAGTACTCTTTAAAAGATTATTTCATACATAACTCAACAAGGAAGAAACATAAAAAAGGAAATACTTTAATAAGATGGTTTTAGTATATTTTGTAAAACAATTACTTAATGCATTTACAAATCCTTTTAGAAAAACCTTTTGCTAATTGTATTAGCTTCTCCCATTAGCCTCTCAGTTTAGCTTTCCCTGTGTTTTTAAAACAAATAGTGTTTTTAAAACAGTTTTAATAAAAGCTTTTGTCAAACAGTCTTTTTTAAACTTTGAAAAAAGTTTTTTCATTTGTTTATGAAATAATTAAAACATTGAATTAAAGCATTTGCAAAGTCTTTTAATAAAAGTTTGATCCCATTTAACGTGGATCTTAGGAGCATACACTTCTGATAATGTGAATGAATGAATTTAGTCAGCAGGACACATACTGTGAGCAAGCGATACACAGCAGCAGACCGGCCAATCACAACACGCAGCCGGAGCACACAAGGCTCTAAATTAGCGCCAAACGTAATTCATCTGAGAGTACTGAACGTGAGATGCATTTTATACCTGACAAAGGAGCTGACACGAGCACAAAGTTATTAGCATGGTGGAAAAGCTGGAAGCCCGACCAAAGCAAAGCACTATTGTGGAGGAGCCTAGCGCACATACCCAGGTGTCGAAGGTCAGAGGTCAGAGAAGCGTGACATGCTTATAAAGCGAGTGCTCTATCGCCACCTGCTGGCAGGTCCTAATTAAATGTCAAATCTCCATCATGCCAAATACACAATAATGTACGCAGTCATTTTAAAGTACATTTACTGACTGTATATCTTGGTGTGGCATGTTATTTTTATCATTCTAAATTATTTCTAACTCCACTTGCCAGAGCACTGAGGAGTGAAGCTGTTGCATGATTTTCACACTGTAAAAAGAGGAAGTGGTCATGTTTCTGTTTACCTGCACACATGTTTAGGCATGTCCACACTAACAGAAAAGCTCATTTCATACAGAGAAGCTTACTTTCATCTGGATTGTTTAAATACTCTATTTTCAGATGCAGACAGCATGCAGCATTTTGCAACACATGAAACACATAAAAATTGATGAAAATGGAATTGACTATGTTACAAGAATAAATCAGTGTGGAAAGTTGATCGGGCATAGAGTTTTAAGGAGCCACACTCAGGGAGGAAACAACAACGTCATGGGCAAACCACCCTGAGGGAAAGTGAAAAATAAAGATTACAGTTAGTTTCAGTAAAGCACACAGGTAAGGAAAATTGGCTAGACTTGGGGCAAAGTTAGTACAATTTTATCATATATTTTATAGCAGCAGCTTTTGTTAAAAAGGTTGTTTGCGTAATAAAAATAACATGTGTGTTTCATGTGTGTTCAATGTCTTTCCACATTTCAGTGGCTTCAGTGAGAAACAATGTCATCCCAGCAGTGAGCACATACAGAAATGTGCAAATAACCAGGAGAATGAATCATGTTGAATGCTGTCAGGACCCTACAAAGTATCTGTACATAAATAAGTACTATGGCCACGCTGGCTACAACTGTGCACCTACGGGAAAGCAATGCGTCGCACTCTCTGTACCATACAGAGACCCGAGCCCCTGACCATAATGTGCTCTCTTGCCCCAATAGGCCAAATGTAGGGTGCTTACGGTTCCACAGCATGGTCCAGCAGCGCGATGACGTGTGGTGATGTTTACCGAGATGTACGGTAAAGGGACTGGTGGAAATAAGTGCTGCACTTTTGAACCTGAAGCCAACGGACTAGTTTCTATTCTTAACCAATTTTAGATCAATTTTGCAATCAAAATGTCCAAATAGGCCTGTCACTGTAAATTTTGACAGCGGATATAAAATATCTCAATAAACAATGTTAGTGAAGATGCCGTTTTACAATACAAAATATTGCAATAATACTAGGCTAAGGTGTCCCTGAACCGACACCTTAACGTGGTGGAGGGGTTTGAGCGCCCGAATGATCTCAGGAGCTATGTTGTCCGGGGCTTCAAGCCCCTGGTAGGGTCTCCCAAGGCAAACAGGTCCTGGGTGACGGGTCAGACAAAGATCGGTTCACAAGCCCCCTATGACGAAAAAAAAAAACAAGGCCAGTTACGTCGCCCGGATTGGCGTTACCGGGGCCCCACCCTGGAGCCAGGCCTGGCGTGGGTGCTCGACGGCGAGCGCCTGGTGGCCGGGCCTTTCCCCACGGGGCCCGGCCGGGTGCAACTCAAACGAGTGACGTGGGGCCGTCCTCCCGTGGACCCACCACCTGCAGGAGGATCCGTAAGGGGCTGGTGCGGAGGGATCTGGGCGGCAGTCGACGGCAGGGGCCTCGACCACCGGATCCCCGGACTCAGAGACTAACTCTGGGGACATGGAACGTCACCTCGCTGGGGGGGAAAGAGCCTGAGCTTGTGTGGGAAGTTGAACGGTTCCGACTAGATATAGTCGGCCTCACCTCCACGCACAGTTTGGGCACTGGAACCCATCCTCTTGAGAGGGGCTGGACGCTCCACTTCTCTGGTGTTGCCTGCGGGGAGAGGCGGCGGGCTGGCGTGGGCTTGCTTATTGCCCCACAGCTCAGCCGCCATGTGTTGGAGTTTACCCCAGTGAACGAGAGGGTCGCGTCCCTACGCCTTCGGGTTGGGGACAGGTCTCTCACTGTGGTGTCGGCCTACGGGCCGAACAACGGTGCTGAGTACCCGGCCTTCTTGGAGTCCCTGGGAGGGGTACTGGACAGTGCACCGACCGGGGACTCCGTTGTTCTACTGGGGGACTTCAACACCCACGTGGGCAACGACAGTGACACCTGGAGAGGGGTGATTGGGAAGAACGGCCCCGACCCGATCTGAACCCGAGCGGTGTTCAGTTATTGGACTTCTGTGCTAGTCACGGACTGTCCATAACGAACACCATGTTCAAGCACAAGGGTGTCCACCAGTGCACGTGGCACCAGGACACCCTAGGCCGGAGGTCAATGATCGACTTTGTTGTCGTGTCATCTGACCTCCGGCCGCGTGTCTTGGACACTCGGGTAAAGAGAGGGCGGAGCTGTCAACCGATCACCACACCTGGTGGTGAGTTGGATCCGCTGGCGGCGGAGGAAGCCGGACAGACTTGGCAGGCCCAAGCGTATAGTGAGGGTCTGTTGGGAACGTCTTGCGGAGCCCGCTGTCAGCAGGGTCTTCAATTCACATCTCCGGGAGAGCTTCTCCCAAATCCCGGGGGAGGCTGGGGACATTGAGTCTGAGTGGAGCTGTGGTCGCAAGGTCTCAGGTGCCTGTCGCGGCGGCAACCCCCGAACCCGGTGGTGGACACCGGAAGTAAGGGATGCCATCAGGTGGAAGAAGGAGGCCTATCAGGCCTCTTTGGCTTGTGTGACTCCTGAGGCCGTTGACGGGTATCGGCGGGCCAGGCGTGCCGCAGCTCGTGCTGTCGCAGAGGCAAAAACCCGGGTCTGGGAGGAGTTCGGGGAGGCCCTGGAGGAGGACTATCGGTCGGCCCCAAAGAAATTCTGGCAAAACCGTCCAGCGCCTCAGGAGGGGGAAGCAGTGTTCCACCAACACCGTTTACGGTGCGGGTGGGGACCTGCTGACCTCGACTGGGGATGTCGTCGGGCGGTGGAAGGAGTACTTTGAGGAACTCCTAAATCCCACTGCCACGTCTTCCGAAGAGGAAGTAGAGACGGAGGACTCGGAGGCTGACTCATCTATCACCCAAGCCGAAGTCACTGAGGTTGTTGGCAAACTCCTCGGTGGCAGAGCTCCGGGGGTGGATGAGATACACCCCGAGTACCTAAAGTCTCTGGATGTTGCAGGACTGTCTTGGTTGACACGCCTCTGCAACATCGCGTGGCGGTCGGGGTCGGTGCCTCTGGACTGGCAGACCGGGGTGGTGGTCCCTCTGTTCAAGAAGGGGGACCGGAGGCTGTGCTCCAACTATAGAGGGATCACACTCCTCAGCCTCCCTGGTAAGGTCTATTCCAGGGTACTGGAGAGGAGAATCCGACCGATAGTCGAACCTCGGATTCAGGAGGAGCAGAGTGGTTTTCGTCCTGGTCGTGGGAACACTGGACCAGCTCTATCAGAATCAGAATCAGAATCAGAATCAGAAAGAGTTTATTGCCATTGTCAATGAACAAAATTCAAAAAACGTAGGAACTTGTCTCGGCCTTAAGGTGCAACATAATATATATATATATATATACTCTCCATCGGGTGCTCGAGGGTTCATGGGAGTTTGCCCAACCAGTCCACATGTGCTTTGTGGATCTGGAGAAGGCTTTCGACCGTGTCCCACGGGGTGCCCTTTGGGGGGTGCTGCGGGAATACAGGGTCCAGGGCCCTTTGCTCAGGGCTGTCCGGTCCCTGTATGACCGGAGCAGGAGCTGTGTTCGCATTGCCGGCAGTAAGTCAGATCTGTTCCCAGTGCGTGTTGGACTCCGCCAGGGCTGCCGTTTGTCACCGGTTCTGTTCATTGTTTTTATGGACAGAATTTCTAGGCGCAGTCAGGGGCGGAGGGGGTCCGGTTTGGAGAGCACAGGATCTCATCTCTGCTGTTTGCAGATGATGTTGTCCTGATGGCTCCATCAAACCTGGACCTGCAACATGCACTGGGACGGTTTGCAGCCGAGTGTGAAGCAGCTGGGATGAGAATCAGCACCTCCAAATCTGAGGCCATGGTTCTCGACCGGAAAAAGGTGGCTTGCCCTCTCCAGGTGGGTGGGGAGTCATTGCCCCAAGTGGAGGAGTTTAAGTATCTCGGGATCTTGTTCACGAGTGAGGGAAGGATGGAGCGTGAGATTGACAGGCGGATCGGTGCAGCGTCTGCAGTGATGCGGTCGCTGCATCGGACCGTTGTGGTAAAGAAGGAGCTGAGTCGAAAGACAAAGCTCTCGTTTTACCGGTCAATCTACGTTCCTACCCTCACCTATGGTCATGAGCTTTGGGTAGTGACCGAAAGGACAAGATCGCGGATACAAGCGGTCGAAATGAGTTTCCTCCGCAGGGTGGCTGGGCGCTCCCTTAGAGATAGGGTGAGGAGCTCAGTCACACGGGAGGAGCTCGGAGTAGAGCCGCTGCTCCTCCACGTTGAGAGGAGCCAGCTGAGGTGGCTCGGGCATCTGTTCCGGATGCCTCCTGGACGCCTCCCTAGGGAGGTGTTTCGGGCATGTCCCACCGGGAGGAGGCCCCGGGGAAGACCCAGGACACGCTGGAGGGACTATGTCTCTCGGCTGGCCTGGGAACGCCTCGGGATCCCCCGGAGGAGTTTGGAGGAAGTGTCTGGGGAAAAGGAAGTCTGGGAGTCCCTGCTTAGACTGCTGCCCGCGCGACCCGGCCCCGGATAAAGCGGAAGAAGATGGATGGATGGATGGATGGATACTAGGCAATAATCTCTAATCTCTACTTATATCGAGAACTATAGACTTCTGTATCAGGTCCAGTTTGAAAATATCCTCAAGCCAATGTCTGGAACTTCACAGGGTCTCTTTTACATTACTTTTTCACAACTCCAAATAGGCCTATCTCATATAGAATAATGGTTTTAATATCAAACACAACATTGTTCTGCTTTTTTGTTGTTCAAATGTTCATAAAGCTGACACGGGCTGTGTGAGGAGAATTCTGATTTTGCACTGACTCAGAATATCAGACACACACTGGACTCTTCTGGCCAAACCCTGTCACCAAACGC
This sequence comes from Chaenogobius annularis, assembly GCA_015082035.1. Taxonomy (NCBI): domain Eukaryota; kingdom Metazoa; phylum Chordata; class Actinopteri; order Gobiiformes; family Gobiidae; genus Chaenogobius; species Chaenogobius annularis. The sequence goes on from BJKM01000010.1 coordinate 504,018, forward strand.
AGCGATGTGTGTTTACATGCAAAAACCCATTCCACCTTTATGCAGAGAAGGAAAAGCTGCTGCACACAAACAGACAAAACACACCCACACACACACACACACAGGTGTGCTGTCTGAGTACGGCTCCAAAAGTAAGAGAGGGGCCAGTCACAGGAGCGATACGCACCTGTTCACCTCGCTTCTCTCGTTGCAAGGCGATCAGTCTGCGCACCACTTATTTCTTAACTAGTCACGACTGATTTCCTGCGCTGTTGAAGCAAAGTAGAATGTGTGCTGCAAGTGACTGACGCATGGAGCATGGAGTCATGTCCCACGGTTTAGTCTAAAGTTAAGTGTCAGAGGCTCGGTTCCTGATGGGACGGTGCTTGGGTCGAGGCTCAAATGGTTTTTCACTGCTGCATCTTGTTGTCTCGCACAGTGAGTCTACTACTGCTTGGTTCTGTTGTTGCGCCTTTGCCAAACACGCACACACAAACAGCCAGGCATATAGTGATAATTATGTCTAAACATCTCCTCGCCCTCGATGTCTTCTTGTTTGAACAGAGTGCCAAATGGCACTGGGGTTCTATCTGATAAATCTATGGGAAGTGTGTGCCGAGTGTGGTCAAGTGGATAGCACATATGCCTGCCATGTGGGGCGGCCTGCAGCATTGTCTGTTCAAATCTGGCTCTCAACATTTGTTGACTTACCATCACACCTAGCCTCTCTCTGTTTTGGCATGTGAGGTCTAGCTTGCTTTGTCAATGTACCCTTTGCAATTCCCTCTGCAGCTAGAAGATGGAGCTCTAACTAAATTCTTTATGTGGGAAATGCCTGACTGACTAAGTAATGTTATCTTTCAGTTATAATAGTTACTATTTGAATATACAAAGCTGTGTGGCTTTTTTCTTTTTCACATTTGACATGTGAAATAAAAGAAAAGTTTTTTCGAATAGCAGGTTTGTTCTCAAACAATGTACATTTGACAACATAAAATAACATGTTTTATAACTTTATAAACTTTTTATATTATATAAGGGAAAAGCTTTGGACTCGACAGAATGATTTGTTTGAGTTCCAGTGTTTGTGAACAGAACTCCTGCATTCTAAAGGCTGGAACCATTTGTTGGATCTAATGCCTTTCTCATCTCAGACGGGGACGAGTCTGTCTACAGGAGGGAGGTGAACCGGGTGGTCTCCTGGTGCAGCGGTAACAACCTGGAGTTCAACGCCCAGAAGACAGTGGAGATGATAGTGAACTTCAGGAAAGTCACAACCCCCCAGCCCCCCGTCACCATGACAGACTTCCCCATCACCACTGTGGACTCCTTCCGCTTCCTTGGCACCACCATCACCCAGGACCTCAAGTGGGATCCCTCCATCAGCTCCCTCATCAGGAAGGCCCAGCAGAGGATGTACTTCCTGCGGCAGCTGAGGAAAGCCAAGCTGCCAGTGCAGATGATGGTGGGCTCCCCCTTCTAACCCTGGACATGGACTATTTGAACCTCCCGCCACAAGAACAGTTTCTTTCCCACTGCCGTTGGACTCATGAACACTGTGTAGTTTATTCTATTGAAGTAGCAATGGATGCCATGATTAACATTAAAGCCAATGACCACGGAATAAACATTTCTTAAATCCAACATTGTGCTGGACATATTGCACCCAAAAATGTCCTTTGAGAAGCAAATGCTTGTTTTGTTTGACCAAGAGCCATATAATCCTAAATCAATTAGTGAACTTTAGAAAATAGAGCTGGAAGCCTCGATATGAACTCTTAATAAACAATAATTAATAATTTTGCTGCCTTATAAAATGAATGGGACAGAACATTTATGTCAGTACATGGCTGTGTGCACAACTATTCTGATAGGGACAACTCGATTAGAAACTAAATGAATACTGTACATTGAATTCTTAAAAGCCATTTCAAGCTATGGGTTGCAGACTGGTGAAAATCTACGACTGTTGCCGTAGCAATTAAGAATATAAAACACAATAAATCTTTTGAATGGGCAAAGGTACTCAGGATATCACTTATAAACGGGAAACTGAAACCCGTGAATACATCATGTTTACAATTTCCCTCAGGTTCTTCTAAACAATTGAAGGTGTAATAATGCGTGTAAAAGCTGTCAGCACACTGGAACTCATCGCCATGGAGAGCACTGCTGTGTTGTGATCGCACCTCATTCACGTGTGTTTGGTTCAGCTGCTCCTGTCACATCTGCTCAAGAACGTTCTGATCCTGCCCGATACGTCTTCACACTTTGAGATAAACGTCTTATTATCTGCTCCAGTCTCTCTTTATCAAATATGAATATGTCACTTTGATGGCAACTTCACGAGATAAAGTCAAAGTGCTTCATTTGTCATTCAAAAATGTGCTGGAACACGGGTTCGTCCAAAACCTCTTGGCCAACCTGACAAGAGGTGGAGTAATTAAGTAAAGCTAATTTAAGTTTTTGCACTTTTGTGAAAGTGCCAGTACACTAGGTCACTTTTTTGGTTGTGGGTTTGCCATGAAGACGAGGTAACACTTTGTACTAATGGTACATGAGGTAATGCATTAATTCAATTATGGGTGTTTTTGTAGCTAAAAAAAAGAAAAGAAAATTCTTACTGTGAGAGATTTGTTTAAAGCCATACTATGGAAACATTCCAGAGAAACCAATCAGATAAAGCATCTCACAGCATATTCCCATTTGATAAATTACATTAAAGGTGCAATATGTAACCTTTCTGCTGGAAGGTCTGCCATCTGCTTGTCTCCATGGAAATGTTATTCCTTTGCCTTGGATATTGTTTTTTCCTGTTTAGCCCACAGTCTTTCCCGGAAAAGACAGCGCAGACGAGACCGTCGGACCACCTGCTCCAGGCAGTACCGCAGCGGACACACAGGTCCCGTGCCCGTGGCATACACAAACTAATCGAATGTTTAGGGCCACAACCTCTTGGGGGCCACGTGCTCCGGTCACCGGAGAGAGAGAAAGTGAGAGAGCATGTGAGCTTAACCACCTCGCTGGTGCTTTGCTCCATTACACGCACAACGCGCAGGGCATCAGGTGCTCCGGGCCCCACCAGTTTGACCAGTTTGGATTGAATGACAAAATAGATTATTTGTTCAGAAGCTGCAGTGTTCTTTTTGTAATTAAACAGGGAGCCTACAGTAGGACTACTTTTTCTTTATCGTTTCAAAACTACCACCAGAACTCAAGACATGTGTCGCTGCTCTTTCTCTCCAAAGTGAGTAGTAATGTGCACAAGCAGATCCACTGTACAAGCCACAGGTCCAACAGACAGATCAGGGGCACAGCTGGAGCGATGCCACAAAGATATTGTACAATTCACAAGGAGCAAAACGGTCTTTAGTTGATGATCATATTCAATTAGAAACAATGAAAAAGAACAAATGAAACAAGGCATGCCATGTGTCCAGCTGTCGAGCAGACGGCACGGCGCTCGCAAAACCAAAGATTCTTCAAAATGTTTAAACATGTTTTAATGAATGTGAAAAAAAACATCAATTTAGATGTCCTCCTCACAAATACTTTGCAGCCTGTAGTGTTTTCGAAAGCCTTTGTCCTGCAGAAGAGCAGAAGAAAGACTGCGTGTGATCCACTGGCTGTGAATGAGCAGGACCAGGGAAATATAGGGGCTGTGTGGGGACCTCAAAATAAAGTAATCAACGATAACAATATTATATCTAAAATACACCAGAATACAGAAAATGCTTTCTTTAAGACTTCAAAAAATGAATAAACATGTAATTGCTGATGAATAAGTGTCTGCTCTGTCAACTTTTCTCCCCAGGCCGCCCCTCATTTCTTATAAAAAGATATAAAAAGTAACATTTTGGCAAAAATAGAGGCAGCAGCCTTTTGTTTGTTAGTAAAAAGTGTCCTTTAGCAATAGTAGTGTTATAGCTGCAGACACGGTGCACCGTGCGCCCTCTGCAGGATTTGCGATGTCACGGTACGGAACAGACAGGCAGCATTCATAACCATGTAACCAACATGCGCTTAAATGCTTGGATGGAAACGGAATTACATTTGCATTTGTTATTCTATTTTCTTATATAAATATGCACATTTTTTAAGGGTTATTGATACAGACTTTGGGATCACACACTCTTGAACTCATGGCCTTTCTCTCCTTAAATAATATGTTTCTGATTCGGTTTGTTGAGTAAATTAATAGTTGTGGGTCAAGTTGAGGTGTCCTTTATCTCCAACTACTGTTTGCAAACAAGCTAGCTCAACTTCACAGTGGGAGCAACAACAGGGAAACTGCTTTCAGTTTTCATTCTGATGCATAAGTTACTTTGAGGGAAAACAACAGCTCTACGGACAAAAAAGAGGCAAAAAAAACAAAGAAACACACTTTATCAGTATCAAACTATGCGAGCAGGTGACCCCATCAGGCCAAGTTACAGAGTTACACGTCAGATCTGTGGAGAGGCAAACGCGCTCACAGTAAGAATGCATGTACAGTATTTCAATGTATTTTCATTGCAATCAAAACTAACTTAAAGCATAAAGCAAAGCAAGAGCCGATAAGAGTGCGCCTTTATACTGTAAATGTTTTCCAAATGAACGTTTCATACTCCAATGGGTATGACAAACTTCTTTTCAATTTCCCAAAATGCTATTCTCACAATATGCCACACGCCGCCATCTCCCTTCAGCACATTTAAATTATTCTAAATCAATTATGGCTTACCACTGCAGTAAACCCAACCGCCTTGTTTTTGTCACCGTTTTCTTTGTTCAAATCCAGCTATAGAACTCCACTGTCGTCAATGCAACACAATAGTGATTTTGGCTGCTGCGACAAAAACAGGCTTTCAAATGTACGTTCTCAGTCTCCAAACACCAAATCGCCCCACGCCAATTTCTCTACTCTCTCCAGCAGAAATAATTATGTTTTTATACAATACTGATTTGAATGGAGAGGCCTGAATGTTTGGCGTGATTGCACTGTATTGCCAATAATGGGTCTTTCACTCAAGGATTAATTCTGATTTGGGCTCAAAAAAATGCAAAGGTTTGTTAGAATCTTGAATGGACGTTTGATTTCACAAAACAATCAGCAGGTCGTGCTAACCAGAATTGGGGGAAATGTCAGGAACAATGTGTCCTGATTGAAAATGCCTACTTTATGACAATTATTGTCAATGTGAAAAAAAGCACATCAACTGACTGTACCAAAACAAACATAAATTGTGAGGAATTGTTGTCGCAGTTCATGACAGAAGACACAAAACTGCTGTTGTCTGTCAGGAAGTGGACATCGCAGCCAATGCAACTCGGTTTTAATCCTCTTATTTAGATTCTTTATTTGAATACTATTCTAATAATACTACTGTCATAATTGGTAGTTTTCTTTATATATATATATATATATATATATATATATATTTTTTTTTTACGATTTTGTGTCCGTAGGCTTAATTGACAGGAACGTGGTGTGAAATGGGGGATGAGAGAGAAGGGAGGACATGCAGTAAATGTCAGAGTCAGGTATCAAACTCGAACACTGCCTGGCATAAGTGTGCTGTGCCTTAACCACTCGACCACCAGGCAGATCAACGACCTGTGATGATGTCATATGGCCAGATGGGGGACAAGAGGCAGATTTTCCCCATTGATTTTTGCAGATTCACAAATATTAAACCTGATCATTTCTCGAACTCTGCACTCTGTTGTGCAGATAAATGTGATTACCTAGTTTTTTTGTTTTTTTAAACATGTATGGTAAGTTTCCTTTGTATGAGCTGTACACTTTTTGAGCCTAAACATACATTAGAAACACATGTCGGTGTAATCCCTCATTCATCCAGGAGTGTTCCATTGTAGAAAAAGATTCCGTTGTAGTCATCTGGAACATTTCGACTCTCATCCAAGAGTCATTCTCAATCTGTGAAACAAGTCTGAGAACTCAGGTTTATATCTTACTCTGTCAAAGCCCTGCCCACAGGGCGGGAACCCTGATGATGGGCCACCGAAATCAAAGGGGATGGGCCTATTGTTCACTGACTTTGGCTCCCTCTTTCCTGAGTACCTTGATGAGCATCAGAATCAGTGCATTATTGGTTCACATTAAACGGTAGTATCTTTATTGGTTCTGTCAATACCAGCAAGTAATGTCTTTAATTGCCATGGTAATGTACAATATTCTGTTTATTTTAATCACTTCTAAACTGGTATATTTTTCATGTTTTATATTCGTTTTGGGAGATATTGTATTGTGTACGTTGAGATAAGGCTGGTAGGTCACAAATTTGATCTAGCGTCAACATTCAAAGAAAGTCCCCAACAAAGCCAACAATACTAATACTATTTGATTGTTTTTGATACTGTAAGTGCCTATGACAGGTTGGACAACTCCTTGAACTAAAATGTAGTTAAGTTTTCTATATTTAAAATGTTGCAAAAAATTATGTTTTACGAGAATAGCTCATTTTTTAGGTTTATAATTTCACTTCCTGTTTTTAATTGATGACATCACACTAGGAAATTGCTCAGGAAATTACCCACCAAACACTTTTGACCGATTACAATATATTAGAGCACCTTTATTTTATTGAATTATGTTTAAAATGTCAAAAAAGTTATTTATTTTGTGTAATTAATGCATAAACTTTGTCTGGAATGAGTGTACCTAGTGCAATGTCACTTCCTGTAATGTTCTACCTATTTTTCAACTTTTCTCCATAAATGCTTACTTGATTGACGTAAATCTATAATTGACATGTACAACAGGTATAAATACATCAAATAAAGTCAAAATCAGACAATCGTAAAAAACTGTCATTTTTTTAAAGCTGTGTGTGAAGTTTGAAAAGAAAGCGAGAGATTTTGAGATCTTGAGCGCCCTCGTCACACATGCCCAGACCCTCCCCTCGTTCCCTCATACCCAGAGCTGAACAAAAAGTGCGGTCATAAGGTCATCTGCGTGTCATTATCACGCTAAACTTGTTCCAATGGACTTTTCAGAGGTAAGAATCATAAACTGTATTTTTACTTTTGACATCGCTCAATTGGTAAATAAAAATGGATGTAGCTTACAATAAAATTTTCTTCGGAGAAGACTGATCAGTGTACTATGAGACAAGACATTCCCAATAACACACTGTGGGCTAACTCGGCTAATGATTTTCAATCTTGGAGTTGTATAGTTTTAGCTTATTTTACCATTTTTACACCTGGTATTGAGTCTAAAATAAGAGCTACTTAGAGTTTGCTTTTGGAATACTCCTCTGACAAGGACATGGACTAAACACCACCTTCTGCCACCCCTGACCTGCTTCAAATAGACGTGTGGCTAAGTGAGGTCGCCTATCTGAACAAAGGCCAAAGACAAGACTATGCAGGAACTTTGACCCAGGGGATGCTGCATGCGTTCAAGAACTACAATTACAGCGCGCAACCTTTGAGCGGGTAATCATGATAATACATGTATTTAGTATACGTGGGTTTATTTGCATGCAGTACCTGTGTGTACGTTGCAGGTTGTCTGAAAAAAAAATCTTTATATTGAGAACCTAAACCTGCAGCAGTCCCAGGATGTACTGCAACGTGAGGCTGGTGTCATCTTTCACGACCTTCTTCAGTCTGGCCCTACTGCAAGAGGAGGCCTAGTTGAAAGCCAGCCTACTGGGTGCGTCTGTAGCTCCTGCCAACAGTTTCCACTACTTTGCATTTTGATGGCACCACACATGGAGACCCTGATACTTCAAGGAGGCTCGTGTCTTGCCAGGACCCTGTGGAATGACATCAGTGCATTGCATGATGACTCTGAACCAGGGGAAGATAACGCTTATAGACAGTATGTGTCATGGCAATATGGCACACACAGACCTGCCAATAGGGCGGTCATCCCAAGCTGTGTGGTGCGGGAAAGTAAGAAGAAAGTACCCAGATCGTTATGGCAACTACACAGGTTTCATACCGGCTACACTGTGGTTTTGATTATGTCTATATGTGAATGTTTTAGATGGAATGTGATGACAAATGTTGTTACTGTGCCAAATACAGTATCTATAACAATAGAAATTAGTCAAATCTTGCCATCTCCATGGCTGACATGTTTGTCCCTCAGTTCTTTGATTGAAGGGCCTCGGACACCAAAAACCAATCCCAAGTGTCTCGGGTCATTAGGTCTCAGTGGGGTGCGTTTAGGCAGCCCAGGTTCAGTTCTGGCACGTGCTGCCACAATCTGGCTTTGCAGAGAGGGAATATCTGCATACTAGCTTGTTCAAATTGTTCTGGTGTCTATGGGGCGAAGGTGGGACTCATGCAAAGTAATACACATTGATGAACACCTACTCCACAGCATAGTAACGTTTTTTCAGCTTTAATGAAGAGCTTGAATTACTGTAGTTCTGATATAGATTAAGCTCGTTCTAGGTTTCTGAGGGCTTCAAGAGTTCTTAGAGAATGAAGTGCTGTACCAGCCTCTGTGGTAAGTGTGTCAGTGATTTTTCACTCTCCAATCAGTGATAAAAGCCTAACAAGCGGTGCAACAAACATAAAGCTGTTTCAATCCCATTGTTCTGTATTTATACTATATTATAAGGCAACTCAATGTTCAACCATGTTTAATGCAGGTTTTCAATATTCAGTAGCTAAATAAATGTTCAAAGCATACTCTTCCCAACACTGGCTATTAGCGGTACAGGTTTTGTAGTGAAGGACGTTTTTTAGGGATTGGACGATACTGTTTAGTTACGATTTGATTCTTATCTCAATACATGGGCCACAATTTCAGTATGATTTTGATTGTTAGGCCTCAGAAGAACAAAATAAAAAAAAACCTGCACTTTTCAATCAATTACAGTATTAATGTAATCTGTGTATGATGAATCAGGAGTTATTTATTTGATTTAATGATTAAGAACATAAGATATAATTGTGCCTCATAAGAAGCATGTGTTTTGCTTTACATATAGGCTATTAGACATAAAGCCACCATCAGACCTTTCTAATTTAATGCATTTTACTAAACATTGTATTTATTTTGATCCTTTTTCGACTCGCCTGTGCTCCTCCTAGCTTCCTGTCTGTGCTGCCACTAAACAAGTTATAAGAAGTAAAAGCGTCTAAACAGATTGTTGTCGAAGGTAAACTTGGGAGCAAATGTCTATAAAAATTTAATTAAATTCAAATTTTAGAGTATTTAAAAGTAAATGCTATGTTATTCTTGTATGGAAGCCCATTTCCGTAGGTAATTAAAAAATAAATGCTCCAAACAAAGTCATAATTTCGAGTTTCAAGGTCAACATTTCAAGTTTTAATCTTGAAATTTTGAGTTTTAAAGTCACAATTTTGAGTTTTAATCTCAAAATTTTGAGTTTTAGGGTATAAACAGCAGACTGCAATGCAATACTTGCATTATAAGTACTTAAGCATTATAAGTACTTAATAGCTTATAGCACTATAAGTAGCACTTATAATGCTATAAGTACTTTAGAGATGTCTTTACAACTAACGAAGTACTGCATCTACTTGAGCATTCACATGGAACAATAGTGAGCAAATGCACCCTTGAACAAATTTTAAGCAAGAAGGGTTTCTGGCGGCGTAAACATAAAACGTGGCAGTGGAAGTGGCAGCGTTTATTAACAGCTTGAGACATCTGGTCAGTAAAATGACTGTTGATGGATGCACCAAAAAGGCAGGGTAAACAATATTGTGACAGGCAGAGGGACTGTTCGTATTTTACTACAATTATTGAACAGTGAAGGTGTTGATCTGTGGTCATGCAACAGACTACGAAGACGAATATACCCCAGTCGGGGTTCAAACTATGTTTGGCATATAGATGGGTACGACAAACTTAAGCCATTTGGAATCACAATCAGTGGCTGTATAGATGGTTTCTCCAGGAAGATGATTTGGCTGGAAGCCTACAAAACAAACAATGACCCAAAAGTTATCGCTGGCTATTTTAAGGATGCTGTGATCACTGCTGGTGGCTGTCCTGTCACAGCCAGGCTTGAATTAGGAACTGAGAATGGCCATATTGCAGAACTTCAGCACTTCTTGCATTATTCTGGAAATCAAGCTGAGGTAGTCCCAGTATCTTTAGGTTCAAGCACAGGTAACCAGTAAATTGAACGATGGTGGCTCTCCCTGCAAAGTGAAAGTGTTCAATATTGGATGGATCTTTTTGACAAACAAAGAAGATGGCCATTTTTCAGACAACTTTCTGGACAAATCCTTACTCCAACTCTGTTACATGAAAACAATACAGGTAGGCCTAATTAATCCCATAGTTTCTTTTATAGTACTATATTGTATGCATTATTTTATGTAAGGAAATCACTGTGGTTTGCCTTTTGGCTTTTCTGTTTTGATATGGCAATTTGGTTTTGTTTATTTAGGCCTAATATTTGTATTTCCACGTAACATCAGCTCCCAGGGTTGCTGTCTGGCAGCAGATCCTCACATGTTGGTGAGTTAATAATAATTGTACAATAAACATGTGAGGATCTGTGGCCACACAGCCATCCGCCCTGGAAAACCACAGCCGATAATGTTACGCAGAAATAAAAATATTAAATAAACAAAACAGAATTGTAATTTGTTAATTTAGTGCCATCTAGTGGTTAGCATGAAGCACCGCACACTAAACATGCATTTATTATATTACTGTCTGTATCCAAGGATTCATTTAATGAGGTTGGTTTGACTTGGAACAACCATCGCGTCCGTCAAGTCAACAACTCAAGATCACCTCATAGACGCCCTTCCGTATTGCACGCGGCTCCACACTTATATGGTGGTAGAAATTATTCAAATTCTGTAACCATGGACAAAGTCTCACTCTGCCTTGAAGAATGTACCTTCAAAGTTTTTCCATGTAATGAAGATGTGTTCAAAATCTGTGTGGACTTGATGTCTGAGCATAATTTGTATTTTTCAAATGATGTGTATCAAACAATTGACCTTTACATGGTGGGCTTGGCCAGGACTCCCTGATAAGATTGGTAATCACAATGGGACGTTCCTGGTTACATAAAGGCTAAATAAATGAAATAAAAAATAAAATAAAATCTTGGTTTCTATCATACCTTTTATCTCTTTTAATCATCTACAGCCAACACTGTCTGTACAATAAAAAACGAAGTCTGTCTGTAAGAAATGACTATATGAACACTATATAGCAAATAAGAGCAATTTTTGAACCGCAAAGATTAAAAAATATAGGACCAGAATGAACACTCCAAACACCAAGTATGTTTATTTGCTCGGGTCCTGACTAGAACCAGGAAGTACGATCACATTAGTCCTGTGCTCAGGTCTCTGCACTGGCTCCCTGTGGCTCAGAGAATAGACTTCAAAGCAGCTCTGCTTGTGTACAAGTCTCTCCATGGCCTAGGCAGAAAAAGTGCAACTCGGACATGTTTGTGCCATATGAACCATCTCGGACTCTGAGGACCTCAGGGACCGGCCTCCTGCTGGTGCCCAGAGTCAGGACTAAACATTGGGAATCTGCGTTTCAGTTTTATGCAGCTAAAATCTGGAACAGTCTTCCTGAGGATGTGAGACAGGCCGCTACTCTGGCATTGTTCAAATCTAAGCTAAAAACTGTTTTATTTGGCTGTGCATTTGACTGAAATGCTTTTCTTTGCACTCTTCTCTTTTATGTCTTGAACTATTTGACGGAGCCTGAAAATGGCACTTTTAAATTAAGATTTTGTGATTTCTGCCATGTCTTTGTGATTTTAATGCATTTTTTTCTTGTTATGTGAAGCACTTTGAATTGCCTTGTGTACGAATTGTGCTCTACAAATAAACTTGCCTTGCCTTTATTTATGTTATCAACCTTCATACTTTCAGGAAATGAATAACGCAAATTGCACAGACAACAGCGAAAGCATTGTTTCCCTTCTGAACACCTCTTCTATATTCATAGACCCGCTAATTAACAATTGTATCAATACAATTATGTTGAAACTTTAGCTTTGTCATTCACATTAAGTGGAGTTCTTGTTCTGGTAAACCATTAAATAAACTTGCATCACCATTAAAAGGCTCGGTGCCATCAAAAGTTCCAATACAAACAATAGTTTTAAGGCATATTGTTTAGCCTTAAAACTGTAGAAATGGAGCTGCCTGACGGCTAGGGTGGTACATTAGAGTGATCAACTAAATTGACAGATTCAACACTACTCTCTTCAAGATTCCGTTGAGTGTCTTTTATTTTCTTTTTGGTTTTTTAATAAAACCGCAGCATGGCAACTTGGTTGTGTCATACATTTCCTCAACTGTTAAATCTTCAGATGAAGGATTTTCCTGAAAGTCAGTTAAATCCACTTCAAAATCGGAACTTTTGCCTTGTATATTTTCTTCTCCTGGAAAAAACAGTTGTAGCGTTCTTTCTATTAGGTTGTTCTTCATACTCTTTCTTTCCGTGTTCCACCACCCGTTTTTGTGCATATATACATATACATACGTATGAATTGTCCTTTTCCCTGAAATTTAGCCACCCCAGCTCAATTTTTCTGACATTTTTCCTGCAGTTTTTTGCCCCTATGTGCCTGTTGTCGGCAACATGATCTTTTTGGTTCTTGGTAAGCTCGTTTCTTCTTGCCGTCGACAGTGTCCAAAGACAGCTACTCGATCTCCATACGATGGTAGGTACTCCTTCAGTTCTTCATTACTCATCAGCTTTACTACACTGGGATCAATCTAAAGTTAAACACACAAAAAGCATTTTAGTATGATTGGTCTGTATGAAGCCATAAGTAAAACCATGTGCCTCACAGTTACCTTCTCTTCTTCCATTCGGTAGCTAGTTTCCTCATCCACATGTCTTGATCTCAAATATTCCGCAAGCTCATCCATCTTGGCGTTTTTTGACTGAAATGAGGATAATGAAACATGATAAATTAAATAGTAATCTATATGGCCTCCTAATAAACTGGATTGTATGGCATTAATTTATCAAAATTAAAAACTAAATCTAAATTTTTGGGAAATAAATACTCATTTAATTCATTTTAAATTGGATTGTATCTTGGTACATTTTGGGCTAACATTTCAGACAAGGGTGTCTTATTTCATTGGCATTGGCAAAAAAAAAAAAAAAAATGTTGGATTGACCATAATGGATGTAGGCTTAACAGTGAGGAACTGCATTCAGTTTAGCTAACATGAGGTTAAACAAGGTTAACATAAATAAACAAATGACCACGACATACAAAGGCAATCAACAAAGAAAAAACCTCCTGAGTTTTGATAAATTGGTAAATTGGTAAAACCCATGGATGTATTATATCAACAAAAACCCCTTTACAAATGTACCTGGGCAAAAACGCTGCCTGAATCCTGAATTAGGGATACACAATTAACTTATACATATGACATTTTATGACACATACAACAATTATTACAAATGTTCCTACTTGCCTTTAGAAATCTGTTGCTTTGATATTTTCTGCCGATCTCCCTTGTGCTTGAACATGGTGTTCGTTATAGACAATCCGTGGCTAGCACACAAGTCCAATAACTGAACACCGCTCAGGTTCAGATCGGGGAAGCCGTTCTTCCCGATCACCCCTCACCAGGTGTCACTGTCATTGCCCACGGTTGGTGCACTGTCCAGTACCCCTCCCAGGGACTCCAAGAAGGCCGGGTACTCTGCACTGTTTTGTGAGAGACGTGTCCCCCAACCCGAAGGCGTAGGGACGCAACCCTCTCATTCGCTGGGGTGAACTCCAACACGTGGTGGCTGAGCTGTGGGGCAATAAGCAAGCCCACACCAGCCCGCCCCCTCTCCCCCCGGGCAACGCCAGAGAACTGGAACTCCGGTAACGCCAATACGGGCAACGTAACTGGCCTTGATTTTTGTCTGTTCATAATGGGCTAGTAATAAATACATATGTCCATAAAAGCCACGCTTTGTCTTAACACCCACCTACTGCCGCTGCGATTGGTCACTGTCTCCAATTCCTCATTGTGCTTGTGTTTATTTCCAAAAATAACAAATAAAACATAGAACAGCTTCTGTGAATGAGAGTGAGCAGAGTCTGATCAATCACTGCTGCAACTCACAGCAAAATAACAAGGTATATTACTTAGTTAGTAACCACAACAGTGTTATGGCAGAAGAAAGAGTAATGAACTAGTTAGTAACGCAATTATACTTTAATGTCATTTTTCCCCATGACATCAGCAAGTGGAAACGAGTGTTTTGAAATTTTGAGAAGAACTGAACGTGTAGGAGTAGACAAACAAGGAAACAAACCAGCAGGCTGTTTAGCAGAACATGGGCCTAATGCTGGGAGGTCTGTTATTTCCCACTTAAACATGATCTTTGACTGGCTGTTTCATTCTCATCATACATAATACACAATATTAGTCTATTATAATAGCACTACCTCTCATTTATTATTTGACAGGGACTTTCCTGGTTAAATAAAGGTCAATAAATAAACAAATTATGTACAGTTTCAAATTGTACTCAGTGCCTGTTCAACAATCTCTTGGTGGACTTTTATGATTAATAAAAAGGGGGGGGGGAGGAGAGAAATCCCACTTGAACAGATAGTAGTTCTGACTTCAGATTGTTCCAGCTAAATTAACAATGCAATGTAATCTATTTTGCTAATGCTTAACTGTAAATGTTAAAGGGCCTTGACCTGATTTTTTGGCAGGTAATACAGTAAAATATGTTTGTTTAATATATATATATATTTTTTTATTTATTTTTTTAATACAGCATCTATTTAGGTGAAAATGAGACCGAAGCGCGTTCTCTGCATTAAATTTTAAAGTGTTTTATGCGTAGCAGGATTGCAGGAAGTGCACCGTTAGCATGCTAATGTTTGTTAGCTTTAGCGTGACAGAAAAAACTCTCTCTGGGCTCAAGAGTTGCTTATATTCTCATTGCAGTGAATATTTTGGTTGCGCAGAAGCAGTGGCGTGCAAATGTTATCCACTAAATATTAATGAAGACCCCAAGTCTGCTTGCCCATCCATAAAAGTAACCGCACGCTACTGCTCAGAAGGCATTAGGAAAGTGAGCGACACCTGTGGACTGCTACAAACTGTTTATGAACTAGTTCTGTTTTTCATGTTTCGCTGAAAAAATCAGGCACAGAGCCTTTAAATGAATGTCGCAAGCAATTTAAAAAGCTGAATATTGTTTTTGTTTTAATCACAAATGTCACAAATGTTTACATTGTTTATGTAACCACAGATCCAGTTTTTCTGGCGTGTACCATTGTTTAAGATGTCACAGTTTTTGGCATATGTGAAGTGTGTCCCTCGATCATCTACAACTTGGGAACAACTTCAGTAACCAGTTGCCTGTAATGCATCATGATTCAATTTAGAAGAAGTCATACGAGCCCCTTTGGCATAACTCGGGCCCTTTATATAATCCATATAATGTACATGACCCATTACTCATTCTGCATTATAAAAGCTTTTCCAATTAAATGTATTTTTGACAGAGCAAACCTTAATAAAAATCATATTTCTCCCACCTTTTCCCTTTCCTAATCTGATTCAGTGTTTCATAAAATATGTTAATTCAAATGTTGCGACCCTGTGCTTAATGCTCCGGTCCATTAGTGCGCACTGCTCCACGGCACAGTTTTAAAAGCTTCTCATTTATTGAGCCGCCATTTAAACCCTGATTTATTCTATGTAAATGTATGCAGTCTTATGCAGTCACAACCTGCCTCTCATCTGTCCAGGTGAGAGTTCTGCTGTGGCCTTTATGTAACTGTGGAGAGCGCAATTAACTTCGTAATGATGTTATGTTATACCTCATGTTATACTTTTATTGCATTAGACTATTTAATATGAAAACAGCTTTTAAGGGTCAAAGCTTGTCTTATTAACACAATAATTATACTTTGACAAATAAACAAAACATTGACAACACTTTTATCTTCTTCAATTAATGTTTAATCAGAAATGTGTGTTCTTTGCATGCAAACTGCACCTGCATTGTGGATGTGATGAAGCATTTTCAAAAGCCTCATAAAAGTATGAAGCATTCTAATGACATGATAAGTGTGTAACATCAAGGGTTATTTTGCCTTATAGTTCGTGCAAAAACTTTAGAGCAAAGGCCTATATGTTTATTATTTTGTTTATTAATGTTTCTCTTACTTCTAATTTTACTATCTATGTAACAGAGGAAAATCAATGCAGAGTAGGCAAGTCTTTATATATATATATATATATCTTGCAGTTTGAGAACTACCTTAAGAGGCCACTTGGGGCAGCCACAAAAAGTTATTGGCAGAGAGGAAGTTTCTCGGACATGAATAGCGCAAGCATAGAGCAGGAGAAGTGGGGTGAGTTAACGGTCTCAGGCAGAGAGACAGGGTCATTGGGTTTATGCAGCTGTGCTAATGGATTTGAACAAAGGGGAAATCCAGAACAATAATGAAGCTACCAGTGGGGTGTGACCAACGTGTGCCCATATCATAGGACAAGTTGTTTTACGAGAGGGAGTGTCGAGGTCAATGTTCATGAATCAAGACGAGATACAGCGGCGTGTAACAGTCGGAGGACGTCTTTTTCTGCAGAAATTGTCCCGGGTCATTTGGTGTTAGTCATCCATCCATCCATCCATCCATCCATTTTCTACCGCTTGTTCCCGTTAGGGGTCGCGGGTGACTGGAGCCTATCCCAGTGCCTTTGGGCCTTAGACGGGGTACACCCTGGACAGTGGCCAACTCGTCGCAGGGCTGGTGTTAGTCATGTCACCAATAAAGACTATTTTGCATTGAAACTTCTCAAGTCTGGAGTTCCGTTATTCTTCACGAAGAAATTGAGTCAACAGATGGAGTTTTGCGCACTGATAAAGGGATTCTGTTCTTGAATCACAGGTATTGTCTACGGTGGCCCCCAGGGTTCACAATAACAATTAACTGAAAATAATGAACTGAAAAGCAAAACAAATTAACAGAATATCCACTACAGACAATTAACAGACAACACAACCAAAGTCAGCAACACAGCAAAATAGAAACAGCTGCCTCGGAAATGGCCTAAAACGGAAGAGCTTCACAGCAGAAGCTTTGGGGTTTTTCATTATTTTCAACCATCGGCACTGTACCTGATTATTACTGTCTTAAACATGAAAAACAGTGTCTCACAGTGTCTCTGGAGAGAGGACACCCTTCCAGAAGAACAACCCTCTCTGCAGCACTCCTCCAATCAGGCCTGTGTGCTAGAGGGACCAGATGGAAGCCACTCACACACTGGAGTTAGCAAAAAGGCACCTGAAGGATTCTTAGATCATGACAGACAAAATTTCTCTGGTCTGATGAAACAAAGATTGAACTATTTGGCTTGAAGAGCAAGCATCATGTCTGCACACAGCCAGGAGAACAAAGGAGCGGCTACAGGACATTTCTGTGAATTTAATTGAGTGGCCCAGCCAGAGCCCAGCCCAACCAACCTGATGGAGCTTGAGAGGTTCTGCCAAGAAAAACTGGATAAACGGCCCAAAAATAGGTACGCCAAGCTTGTAGCAATATATTCTAAAAGACTTGAGGCTGTAATTAGTGCGTAATCATGTATTGAGCAAAGCTGCTACTTATGTACAGGTGCTTTTTTATTTTATTGAAATACATTTGCAAATAATTCAAACAACCTCCTTTCACGTTGTCATGATGGGGTATTGTTTGCAGAGTTTTGAGGCAAATAATACATTTATTAAAATTTGGAATAAGGCTGTAAATTACAAACTGTGGAAAAACTTAACCGAATGCACTGTAAATGCTCGTATTAAACATCAACTTTTCCTGAAACTGGTTTATATCTGCACATGTTGGATCAGATGGACGGATCAGAGCTGTTCTTTATGGTGGTTTCATTTAGTGATTTTATTTTATCATGCATTTGTCTGATGTGCTTAAATCATCACTTATTCTTGACGTAAAGTAGATTGCATTGAGTATTGTACAAAGATTGCATTGAGTATGTACAAAGTGGAAAAAAATATTGTTGCAACATATTGGACACTTCACTGCCAGTTTCTAGACTCAACATGGCAGCCGGAACATTTATGGACCAGGGTAGATCTAGAGACAAGGTCACAGCTGCTGAAAACACAAGCCCCCCCTGTGTATCTGACTATGGAAAAATCAAAACAACAAGCACATAAAATTCACAATACATGTCATTTCCAGGCTGTACGCAAATCTGAAATACCTAAACCCTCCAAGTCTATTCAAGTAAAAAAACAGGATTAATCTTGGCAGTGGCGCCCATTTTGCACATAACGTGCAGTGGGTAGGGCATCAGGTGCTCTGAGGGGCACCAAAAGCCTGACCAGGTAATTTGGACTGAATGACAGAACACGCTATTTGTGCAGCAGCTGCACTGTTCCTTTATACAATTAAACACGGAGCATATATGGTAGGCCTACTTTGTCTTTAGTGGTTTATCATTTAAACAAATTCTAGGACTCGAGTGACGTGGCCGCTCTCTCTCTCTGGAGAGGCGCACGGGCAGATCCAACATACATGTTCTTTGATCCATAAGGAGCAAAATGGTCTTCAGATGATGAAAATGACGGCCTCATTTTCAACTAGAAACAGTGAAAACGAACTAATGAGTGCTGCCTGGTGGTTGAGTGGTTAAGCCAGGCTCCATGTGCAGCCGGCTGCAGTGTCGCGAGATCAAATCCTGACTCTGACAATGTACTGCATGTCCTCCCTTCTCTCTCATCCCCCATTTCACGCCTACCTTTCCTGTCTAATAAAGCCAAAAATGTTCTTAAAAAAAGAAAAAGAACGAATAAAAAAAGACGTGCGATGCGTCCTTGCACCCTGCATGGACCTGACACTGCAGTGTGCACAAAGCCAAACTGGTTCAACTTCTCATAAATGTCTAGATGAAAACATCAGTAGTTTGCAGCCTGTAGTGTTTATAGAGCCTCGATCTGTTCTGCAGAAGAGCAGGGAAATTTAGGGATTGTGGGGGGCATGGGATGTCATTTTATTACATCTAAAGAACCACATTACAAGAAATTATATCCCCAGGCCCCTAAGGATTGTGATTCAAGAAAGTATTTTTCAAGTCTGAAGTGGGTTGGGGCACCACTGAGCATTTTTACTAAGGGCACCCACTTAGCTAGCAGTGACCCTGAATCTTGTCTTTTCTAATCCTGGTTTAGACCTGAATAATTCCTGGTTTAGTTTTAGTTTTTTATGGTCGTCTTTGTATGTTCATGATAAGAAGTAGGTGGAGGTTTAGCCTATTGTTTGGCCTGGCCTTGGTTCATTCCTGGTTTAGATTTTTTTTTACAAGATTATTCCTTATTAAAACTATATTTTTGGTTCAGTAAACCCTGGTACTGTCCTGCATTGTACTCTTCTAACTAAGTTCTGGTCCTGGTTCTGGTCTCTTCATCTCTTTATTTACCCAGGCCATGTTTAGCCAGAGGAACCATCCAGTCCCAGCTTGAGTTCACACAGCAACAGAGACTGAAAGCATGTCTAACTGGTTTTAACAGTACAGTGTGGAACTTTTGAAATGTTCCTTCCCTTTATCCATTGCACATGAAACTGCGATGCACAAAAACCGCAAACAAACAACTCAAGTAACAATAAAACACGAATGCACAGAACGGTATTTTTTGGAGCTACTGCGTCCAAGTAATTTCTCGTGTAGATCACAAACTTTATCCCAACTAAGCCAGTGTCATATGTATTTGCAACAGGATCATGGTCTGACTGGAAAGTACATGCCCCTGAGCAGGAGCTAAAAATGTCCCCCAGTCCCCAGCTCCTACTCTGTGCAAACGCGCATCAAATGGGGACTGGAACAAAAAAGTCCCAGGAACAGAAAAAGATTCCAACAGTGTGAAATCCGCTTCTGTCCTATACTTACTGCTCATTAAGTCCTGGTGTAGTTCTAGTAAAATCCTGGTTTAGTCCTGGCTCAGTCTTGGTTTCGTCTTGGTTTAGTCCTGGTTTACTCCCTGCATTCACCACAAACAGCAGAGATACTAAGTTCCAGACGGCTGTGGTACACCCCGCCATGTTACCAAACTGATGTGTTTTGGAAACTACAAAGACAAGTCGAATACTTATCATCCTGATGCAACACATTACAGTGGTTTTCAAGGCAGCAAAAAGGAAATAGAAATAAATTGTAGAAGACAAACTCCTACAGCTCAGTCCAAGGCAGATTCATCAAAGGAAAGCAATTATGTTCTTATCATTTCAGAGTTTAAGATGTTAGAGTGGAGAAAAGTGAATCGGACAGCGTAGTCATGGAAGTAAATGCTTTTCAATATGCATTATAAATATACATATTATGTAATAATAATAATAATAAGAATAAATATAGCCACAAGAGGCAATGATTGGCCCTTGCCCACGCCACCGCCCCGCAACACAAGAGGCGGGGCCACTAACGGGCCTTCTCTCCTTTGCTTTACCCATAAGAGAATTATAGTGTACTGAAATGTTCAATATTTTGGGCAAAGTTTGTGGCACAAAGACATAGTACTTAAAAGAAAAAAAAAAGAAAAAAACTTTTGATCCACCACTCTTCGAGATTATTTTCACCAAATTCAAGCTTGGTCGGGTTAATACCCAAGCAGGAGTTTGAAAAAGTATGATGTATAAACGTGTGGAAATGTTCGAGATTAGCAAATTTTCACATTGGAAAAACAAAGAAATACGCAGTGGGTCGGATTTTTTGATCGGCATGCCAAAGTAGAATTTTGAGCAAAATGTTATACATTTTGGAAGAAAAAAATGTGGTGGTCCCCATTCAAAAGGCAATGTTTTGGAAATTCTTGCCAAAATGTGTGGCTTTACCGCACAAAGACCTTAAAAATTATAACTTCTGTTGGCCCAATCCTGAAGATGAGTCTCACCAAATTCTAGGATAATCGAGCTAACGCCCTAGGAGGAGTTTGTAAAAGTATCAAGTGTAAACATGTTCAAATTTCAGAAATTTGTCGATATTCTTAGGAATTTTTTGGACCGAAGGCTTTATTACACAGGAAAGGTAGGCCTGAACTGTGACTTAACCACTCGACCACTGGGCAGCACTCAATCGTTCTTTTTCACCATTTCTAGTTGAATAGAAGACCGATTTTCATCATCCAACGACTGTTTTGCTCCTTGTGGATCAAAAAATACGTATGTGTATTCCAAACCACTCCCAGCTGTGCCTCTGACCTGTCTGAGTCTGTTTGAACTGTGACTTGTAATGTGGAGCTGCCCGTGTGCACCTCCAACTCGCTTTGGCGAGAGCGAGCGGCGACGTCACTCGAGTCCTAGAGTTAGTTAAAATGACAACTCAAGCCTAAGTAGACCTACTCTTTATGCTCTGCGTTTAATTGTACAATTCTGTAATTCATTTCAAATTTCCTCGTCTGGCTTTTGGTGCATCAGAGCACCTGGTTCCCTACACACTGCACTTAAGTGCGTAATGGAAGCGGCGGCACTGGGTAAAAGTGA
Organism: Chaenogobius annularis; assembly: GCA_015082035.1. Lineage (NCBI taxonomy): Eukaryota > Metazoa > Chordata > Actinopteri > Gobiiformes > Gobiidae > Chaenogobius > Chaenogobius annularis. Next base: position 525,455 of record BJKM01000010.1, read on the forward strand.
TCCACAGTGACGTGCGTCTTCTCGTTGAAACGCCTCATTCACCGTAGAGCAGTGAGGCTCTGTGTTGTGCCATTTCTTCAGCTTCAGGCACAAACCAAAGAAAGACAGACACAGTCTGTGAATGACACTTAAAATAAATGTAATTTAGACAATTTAAATGCTAATTATTGCTGCTATTTTCAGGCTAATAGGCGTTATATAGTTGCAATTTGTATTGTATAAAATTTCTGTTAAAAAGATCAAAATTTGTTATGAAAAAATGGGTCACATTATTCCAACAGAACTCCCTCCAAATATCGGACCCCGTGGTCCTCCAATGTGATGTGCATACACCTTCCCATTTCTGACCCTCTTCTAACCATTTAATTGTAATATATTTAGTAGATTGGCTGTCCAAGTCAATAATGCCAATTGCACCTTCTCTCCTTTGCTTTACCAATAGGGGCATTATTGTGTACTGAAATTTTCAATATTTTGGGCAAAGTGTGAGGCTCTGCCACAGAAAGGCCATAGCACTTAGAATGGAAGCGTAAACATGAGGTGGGTTTCTGCCATAGCTACGGCGACGCCATAAGAAATTATTATCTTATTTACATTTTTGATGGAGAAATGTTTTTTTTTTCCGCAATGTAAAATTTCATTTAACGCTGTAGGGGGCACTAATGCACCAAATTCAATTAGAAGCTGTGCAAGGGCAAGAAGCCATTGTGAGTGTATAATGCATCGCCATTGCCTGTACAGTTGCCATGACGATGATGTCACAATGCACCAACATTTTGGCACTCAATGTACCACTACTGCATTGCTCTCTCTTTCTCTTTCCATCTCTTTCTCGAGCTGCTTTTTCATTTTTTCACGGTATAGCGTAAAACACATACTTTGAAGACATACAACTACAGTAGGTGGCGGTAATGTAATATAAAACACCAAAGAAGAAGTAGCAATACACAAGTAGCAATTTTTTTTTCAATACTTCAGTACTTCAACACCAACTCCAGTCCTTCACAGTGCTACTATGGAACATGCAGAAATATTGTTTATGTATTCTTTTAAGCAAAGTTATGTATTTGTACAGTACTGTCAAAGGAAGTCACGCACAGACGTGTGATTAAAGTTCACAATCATTAACCACTTCATTGTGGTTAATGAAGTAAAAAGCAATAGCCTGGCTACAATGAATTGGTGTGTATGGAGGACTGAGGTAAATCCCTAAATGTACCAAAAGAAATTCTGAAGTTAGAGCTGGGAAATGCATTTGACTGTTGACTAGACTAAACTACTACGACGTTATCCAAATTACCAAATCTTCAAAGACATAATGCATGTGTTCAGAAACAGGATTCATTTTAAAAACTATTCTGATTCTATTCTTGGTGTACGTATTGTACTAATCAATCCTATTTTACTGGCAGGACATTGCCTCATCTCCCTCTGACTCCCATAAGGCCGCAGTCTCAGGCTGATACCCAGAGGGATCTGGTGCTAACTCATCTCACTGCTCTGCTGTAAAACTCTGCTGTTGAACACTGGCCTGGTCCATGCTTTACTGCAGTCTGAGAGAAGAAAGAGTTCTGGACTTTCACAGGTAAATGATGGCGCAATCATTGACAGGGTGGTTAGACTTCTTACCTTACCTTGTAGATGAGGTGGGCAATATTAACAGATACTTTTTAGGAGTACCCAGATAATGATTCTTATTGTTTGGTTTGACCCTGGTTTTGTCCTGTTTAGTCTCACTTTAGTCCTGTTTAGTCACGCTTTAATCCTGATTTATTTTATGTTTTGTTTAATTTCGCTTTCTTGTTTTACTCACGCTTTAGTCCTCTTTTAGTTTTAGTCCTGTTTCCCTTTAGTCCTGTTTTAGTCTCGCTTCAGTCCTATTTTAGGTTCAGTTCTGTTTAGTTTCGCTTTAATCTTGTTTTACTCACGCTTTAGTCCTCTTTTAGTTTTAGTCCTGTTTCCCTTTAGTCCTGTTTAGTCTCACTTTAGTCCTCTTTTAGCTTTAGTCTTTAGTCTGTTTCACTTTAGTCCTGTTTTAGGTTTAGTCTTCTTTAGTCTCGCTTTAACACGCACAACACGCATGTGTTTAGTCCTCTTTTACGTTTAGTCAGTGATGTGCAGTGAGGTTCATGCCTCTTTCAGAGTCAGATTTACCAATGCGAATGAACCCAAAAGAGCAAGATTGTCGATTGACAACAGACAATGAGTTGCGCTTTATATCTACATATATACATTTTAGCATTCTTTACATTAACATGTGACATATTTTATTTAAGGTCAAAATGTATTCCAATTGAGCCAAATTCCAGCCTATTTCAAGCAAAAATAAATAAAAGTTTATGGTCTTTCTTTTATATTTTGATAAACTGGATTGTAAATAAGAAACAAACAAGTTCAAGAACGAAGAAGATAGCGCAACAGACCACGGGCTCAGGAGCGCCCTCTGCCATGAGTCAGGCGTATTGTTTGCCTCACCGAGTGAACTTTTACTGCTGTTTTAATACTGAATCTGCGAGCCCAAACACGTTTCAGAAATACATTTCATACATTATCCAGAATATGGAAGTACAGAGCATATTGTCAGAGTGTTTTATTTGTTATATACAGAGGGACAGGAAGAGCCAGCCACGCCCCCTGTCCCACACATGCACTGGTAGGACAAAGCAAACGGGGAAGGGGGAGGAAGAACACAAACACAAAACATACAGATTCCTCACATTTTTACTATAAACAATATACACAACATATCTTCAAAACTACATTTATATTTCCCACCTCTAGTATAGTTGAAGGTTTGTTTCCAGGGATAAATCGACTATTTTGCCTTTCCAATTGTACATTTCCAACAGTACTTTCTCCTGTTGCAGTGTTATTATAATTGCATATGTGCATGTTTGACAAACCGAAAAGAAAACCTATTTTAGAAAACAAATATTCAGTCTTCCGGAATATGGATTCAGATATATGCAGCTCATAGTTCTCTTATGCTACAATGGACTCTTAGTAAAATACAGCTGTTTTGTTTGTTGTGAAATATGTTCATCTCAAAGATATTCGGCCCACTCTGTTTACCCACGTATATCATTATCATCAGAAAGCTGTTTTTGCCTGGAGCACTGTTTTAAACTCCAAGGTCAAGTTTTTTGTTTTTTTTCCATCTTGATATTTGTTAATTAATTCAAAGTAAAGACTCCTTTTTAATTATTATGTGTATTATTCAGATAAAAAAAAAGTCTAACCCACAGCGTACTTAATGAGAATCAGGCAAGCCTGTTTGATTTACTATTTTTAAAATAGATAAATTATTCATCGTTTCACAGTTTGTCTGGGGTAGACTCGGAGCAGGGATCCCAATTTTAAATACTATAGTTACTTTTGAATATTTTGGGAAATACATTAAAGGACACATATTATGCAAAATACATTTACATTTTGAGCTTTCAACAATTTTCCAACTTTGCTCCATCATTGCCTCATCAAAAACATACCTGGAGTAGCATTAAGCTTTATTCACACTAGTTTGATGAATCCTGGTTAGAAAATCCTCTCCCTCAGAATGTAAATTTCTGCATTTTGAGACCTAGAAGTGAGAGGCCAGCTTGAAATGCGTTGAAAAATGTTTATCCGTGCATAATTCCCTCTGCAGCCAGTAGATTATGCCACATCTCAGTTTGGTGGAAACAACAGAGATCAAAATGTATTTTTGTTTGTTATAAACTTTTTTTTTTTTTTATTCAAGAAATTGCCATATGCTTAACTTTATTATCATTATTTGTTTGGGATTGATTCCACAATCTTGTAATATTAATCTTATAGCTAATAGTAATTTCAACAGACAACAATCACGAATAATGGCACCATTGGCACCAGGTTACTGTGGAAAAAATATGTATTCATTTATTTATACTGACAGAAAAGATGTTCGACTGTGCCAGTTTTTGTTTCCTGTGGATAGGCCCAGTTAGGGACTTCCGGGTGTATGGTGAAGCTTCAAGCTGATGCACCTCTCACCACCGCTGTAAAAATCGGCTTTAAAATCATCGTTTGACCCACCTAATCCTAAAGAGGAAGAACTAAAGATGAGTAAACAAGGAAGACACAAAACAGGTAACACTACGGGACCAAAGCAAACAAACCTGATGGTTCACGACCCCATTGGAAAACAACCCGCATCACAAGCTAACGAAGCTAATGAGGCTAACATGGCTAACAAACCTGACGCAGGGGGGACGGCCCGGCCCAGATGGAGATTCCCACGGCTTCTTTGCATCGGACGGGGGAGAGAGTGTGACAAATCATCAGTTGTTGCTCATGATGTCCGAAATAAGACGTGAAATGTAGCGTGATATGGTGTCTCTCAGAGTGGAAAATGATAGCGGCCATTGCTCTGGTGGTATCTGCTGTGGTCACTGCTGTGGTGGCGGCTGAGCTGAAGGCAGCGGGACTAACCGGGGCACGCATAGACGAAGTCAAGCAGCGTGTTTCAGATAATAGGGACGATCTGCAGACAGTAAGGGCCGAGATGGAGGCGACACGGGCCAGGGTGACGACGCTGGAGTCAGAGAATAATAATAATGTGAAAAATAAGATCCTAGATTTGGAGTCCATATCTCGTTGTCCTAACCTGAAGGAAAGGATACAGAGAGCTTTTTGGAGAAGATTATCCCTGAGCTTCAGGAGTTGAAATCCCGCCTATCACAATTGAAAGAGCACATCGCCTGGGCTAACCAAGACCAGCTTCTGATAAACCATGAGACCTGATAATGAGGTTTCTTAATGATCATATGAAGGAGCGAGTCTTGAAGGCATCAAGGGTAAAAGGAGACTCCAGAACAAAGGCAAGTGTGTCTTCTTTCCTTTAGATATTCAATACGAGGTCCGTCAACAACGGCAGAGGTTCAGCTACATCTGTGAGGAGCTCAGAAAGAGAAAACTGAGACATTGGTTCTCGTTCCCTGCGACTCTTCTGGTGACTTTTGAAGTCACCAGAAACATACGTGAACATGTGTAAAACATACATGCTCAGAACACCACGAGAAGCAGAGGTACTCTTAAGGAAGATGCAAAACATAAAGAACTGAAGAGTTTGAGAGATGGAGCCACCAGTGTGGGGTATGTGAGTTCGGGTTGTGGTCACATGGTGATGCAATTCTGTTAATTAAGAGATTGACATTATTTATGTGTTTCTAATATCAGACTTTATGCCCCATGGTGGCTGTCTGCTTTCGTACATAAACTCTGGGACTAAACAATCCTCTCATCGATGTGCCAAATGTGGGAAATTCGATTTGTGGGAAATTGGAAAATACTTGCAGAACGCAGCGGGGATGTGATGAGTTAACTCTAGAACTCCCAAGTCCCAGATGATTTTCTTTGCACTCTTCTCTTTTATGTCTTAAATTATTTGACGGATAGCTTGAAAATAGCACCTTTAAATGTCTTAAAAAATTCTTGGCAAATTCTTAAAAGTTTTGGAATGAAATTAAGGATGCACTACAAACAGTTTTTGCCATTGCCATTCCACTCGATTTGAAACTATGTACTTGGGCCTGAGGACTCCTGCCATGGACACAATAAGCGGTTACCTCTGAAACATACTCTTGGCAGCGGCGAAAAAAGCCATCACAAAAAAGTGGTTGACACAAATTACACCGACAATCAGGGACTGGACAGACATTATTTTGGACATTCATTTCATTTAAAAAAAAAAAAAAAAGGTTAGGTCCAGCTGTTACAGAGATATGAACCAAAACAACAGTTAACTGTAACTTAACTTTTAAACTAAGGGGATTCTAGAATGTTGTGTTGTGACGTGAAAACAACCTACAGGAAAAAGTCCTCAAAATGTTGAAGCGCAGACCCAGTTCCCTGTTCACCGCATTCTACAAGTTCATGATTTCCGATGGAGGGCAGGGCCTATTGAAATTTACACCTTTTGAAATAAATATTCAAACTGATGATTCCCAAATGCGGACCATTTGTTTTGGATTTGCTATAAGAACTTGCCATTAAAAACTGCAAGTCCTTTTGACTGACAACAATCAAGTTTTTTTGAGGACAGAGAGGACTTTGCGTTGAGGCTTTTTATCAGCTCAGTTTGAAGGTATGGCAGAATGATGTGATGTCAAGGAAAAAAGTATGTTTCTACTTGCCCGTGAAACCTTTACGTTGCCATTGCTGAAAACGTGTTTGTCCTCTTGAAAACACCATCCATCCACATACTCCTTCCAGTCTCTGAACAGTTTACTTTTTCAGACCTGCGTGTTCTTCCACATTTTCACTTTTGGGGGACGAACACATTGAAGGCGACTTTTTTTTCCCAGTTTGTGCCGCCGTCGTTGCCAGGAGCAGCTCTGAATTGCACAGCTCTATTTGTGTGGAGGAAATAGACCCATTGCTCACTTTCTTTGCTTTATACTTTGTTGCCTCAAAGCTATCCACGTTCTTTAGAGACGCCAAAAAGTTTACTGCCATGTCTGCCTTGCCAACTCACCACCGGCAATATGACAAAGCTAATTCTTTGTGAGGACTTTTAGTTTGCTTTTTTGCTAACTAAACTACATGTATTGTGTATTATTTGTATAATTGTGTATGTTTGCATTTATGTGTTTCCACTTAAAGCAACACAGCAGAACTTTCCATGATTCCATTGAAATAAAAATAGAAAAAAATGGCTGTGGTTTGTGTTTGTTACAATTGCCAAAAAGTAATAATAAATCCAGCTACATTTTCTAAAGTTCATTAATTTCTTGCAGGTTTTGTGACACTTAAAAATAAAGTAACATTTCCTTGTCAAACTGATCTGGCCTGCTACATTTTGGGGCATCTAGCATAACGTTAGATTTAAGAAATATTATGTGGTCGTTAGCATGTATGCTAATTTCGGTGCTAATTGGTAACGTTAATAATCCACGCACAATAGTTGTACATGTGGAATTTTTTTTCTACTGAGGCTCAGGTTCAGTACATCCCCATTTTTATTTATTTTTGATTAACTTTCTTTTTATTTTTATTTATCGCTTAGACATATTTTTTTTAAATTCATTAATCTTTCATTTTTTGTATTTTAACTATTATTATGATTATTATTATCATTATGGTGTTTATTTATTGCTATTTTAATTGTTTGTTTTTACTGTAGATGGGCTTCCTTTACTGTATGTTTTTATAGGCCTACATCATTTGCTTATTGTTCTTCAGCACTTACATATTTTGTGAATTGAGTTAAAATGTCGCACACAGGTCAGGCATTTCACAAGCCATAACCAATATTTGAATAGATCCATGGCCATACCAGTACCTGAGCCGCTCCCTTCCCGACCGTCCCTGACCGCTGTGCTCACTGAGTTTCATCACCTGTGCACCACCGTGAGCCCAGCAGCCAGGAAGCAGCTGACAGAGCAGCTTCGTGCACGTGTCTGTGGAGAAAGCACCTCTCTCCGGGTTTGTGGCAGCCTGTCACACCTCCGTCTTCCCCAGCAGTGCTTTAGTGGGCCGCGGTCAACAATAGAACTCTTCCCACCTCACTTGTGTTCACCTGTGTTCACTTTTTACGCCGTTTCTCTTCCTTCTCCTCTGGCCTGAGGGTGCACAGGGACTTGTAACGCTGAGCCAGTGGCTGCAGCTCAAAGTGTGTTATATGTATCTCCAGTTCTAAAACATGCATTCACAGTGTTCTGTTCTGTTCTGGGACACTCTTTTATTCAGTTTAATACTCCCTCGTCTTATTTGCCACTTCAAACCGCTGGATGAAGCAGGTATTTGGTAAATAGAGAAAATGTGGACTGGCTTTTATTTTATCAAGACAGACGTTATCATGTCTTCTCCAACTTCTTCCACAAAATGGGTCATGGTTTATGTCTTGTATTAAGTAGACTATTCGTTGTATGTTTTATTGTCTCATTTCTTCTCAGACCTCACTGGCATTAACCTCGTCTGCTCTTAACCAGCTTCAGTCTGTCACCTCTGACCCTCTTTGGTGAACCAGACGATTCATGAATACACAGAACAGGGACATAATACGAGTTTTGTGATGGGGTAAGGAGATTATTAAGAACGATAAGTCTATGTGTGTTTGATGGTGCAAAGAAGGATTCATAGACGTTAGCACTGAGTATAATGCAAGGAAACCTCTCCACATACATTTACATGTTAGGTGTCTCTAAATGTCCACACGCACAGGTCGGGGTGAAAGAGCTCTAAAGGTCAACACACACATGTACAGTTGAAAGAGCTCTAAAGGTCCACACACACATTTACAGGTGAAAGAGCTCTAAAGGTCCACACGCACTTGTACAGGTGAAAGAGCTCTAAAGGTCCACACACACTTGTACAGGTGAAAGAGCTCTAAAGGTCCACACGCACTTGTACAGGTGAAAGAGCTCTAAAGGTCCACACGCACTTGTACAGGTGAGAGAGCTCTAAAGGTCCACACGCACTTGTACAGGTGAGAGAGCTCTAAAGGTCCACACACACATGTACAGGTGAAAGAGCTCTAAAGGTTCACACACACACACACATTTACAGGTGAAAGAGCTCTAACGGTCCACACACACACATTTACAGGTGAAAGAGCTCTAAAGGTCCACACGCACAGGTACAGGTGAAAGAGCTCTAAAGGTCCACACACACTTGTACAGGTGAAAGAGCTCTAAAGTCCACACACACTTGTACTGGTGAAAGAGCTCTAACGGTCATCACACACACGACTGAGCTCTAATGGTCCACATACAGGTCCACACATACTTGTACAGGTGTAAGAGCTCTAAAAGTCCACACACACATGTACAGGTGAAAGAGCTCTAAAGGTCCACACGCACAGGTACAGGTGAAAGAGCTCTAAAGGTCCACACACACTTGTACAGGTGAAAGAGCTCTAAAGGTCCACACACACTTGTACTGGTGAAAGAGCTCTAACGGTCATCACACACACGACTGAGCTCTAATGGTCCACATACAGGTCCACACACACTTGTACAGGTGACAGAGCTCTAAAAGTCCACACACACATGTACAGGTGAAAGAGCTTTAAAGGTCCACATATGCAGACAAGTGAAATCCAAATGTCCAAAGTCAACTTACAATAATGCTTTAAAGTTGAATTGTTGGTTTCTTGTGAAATACTTTCAGAAGTTCTTTTGTGCCTTTTATCGACTGAAGGCTGCTTGTATTTCTCTAACTTCAGAAAACAGCAAAATCTCCTCCTCTGCATTCAGATCTTAACAATGAGAGGCATTCACCAAATAGCAGTGACACGACTGAAAATGTAGGAAACAAAAAAAAAGTAAAGGGACTTGGAAGATGGAAACACAGCGCTTTGAGAGCCAAGCGTGGCACACTGAATCACAAACAGTGCTAGATCTTCAGTGATACAATATAAATAAATAATAATATAAATGCATAAATAAATAAATAAATAACAAGTCTTAGACAATGCAAAACAAGACTGCACTTTGTATGTTTGTAGAGAGAATAAAAAGATGCAAATTATTCATGACCCATTTCTCTGCTTCCTCAACTAATCTCATTGGTCTTTGTCCTGCTATTTCTTCCCATATGTATTTGTATGTAAATACACATGTGAATGATTGATATGAGGTTCGCAACTCTCATTAAAAGAATTTGGCTTCTGCACAATGCATTGTGCATCTGGCGCAAAGTTCTCTTAATGTCTAAGTGGAAGTTACAAACATATAAGAAAATATTGATGAATGAGGCGCATTGTTTTTTTCTCATGTATTCATCATTCCTCCAGGAACAGCATAGCACTGCTTCTTCTATAACCACACCAATAAAGGAACACTTTGAATGCATCTCAAATGTCAACTGGCTAAAACTGGATTTTCGGTGAAGTCTTTAATCAAGTTGTCCATTTGCCGCAGCATTGCTCTTAATTCTCTGTCTCTCCATTGTCTGTTTAAAAAGCTTCAAGTTACTATGGAAACTGCCGTAAAGCCACTGCCAATTGTGAGCAGTGCATTCTTTACTCCTTTGTGAGAATCGGTGGGAAGTGAGAATTTTATTGTTTTTGTTATTGGACAAAACAAACCAAACTAGCTGCAAAATACTTGAGAAATAAATGGGCATTTGAAAATTTACTGAATCCTAACCCTCACAGAGAAGCAATATTAGAAAAACAAAAAACAGGTCACTTTGGATTGGTCGACTTTTTCTGGTTTGATGGTTTTAGAGTGCGCAGTTTTCTAGTCCTAGTGTTCTTTTCTGACACTTTGTATAAAATGTTCATGACAACTAGTAAATTAGATATTTCCCATACACATTAAGGAAATCACTACAGGGAAAACTATTTTATACATTGATTTATTTTTTTCACCATATAAGCTTTAACTTGGAAACAACATTGCCCAACAGTGTTTTTAAAATTAATTTAATTAATTTGAATCCATTCATCTTCTCCCTCTTATGTGGTCGAGGGGGCCAGACACTTCCTCCAGCTCTTCCATCAGACTTCCTCCTGCTCTTCCTTCAGACTTCCTCCAGCTCTTCCATCACACTTCCTGCACTAATCCAGCTGTTAATCTCACGCTCCATCCTTCCTTCACTCGTGACCTAGACCCTGAAATACTAGAACTCCTCCAGTTGGGCAAGGACTCTACATCCACTTTTTTCCAGTCGAGAAGCATGGCCTCCCACCCGATGTAGAGTATAAAGCTGGTCCAGTGTTGCATGACTGGGACCAGACAAAAAGTAACTTGTTTAATCAGAATGCATTTTTCATCCATAGGGACATAAAAATCAGCCCTTTAAAGTAACATCTACACACGCCAAACTTTACAATTTAGTTTTTAACAAAATTCAAAAGTCATTCTCAATCTCCGGGCATAAACCCTGCCCACCGGGCAGAACCTCCTGATAACAGCCTGTCCTGTTTATCTATTTGTTTGCACTGTTTAAAGTGTCCCCTATAACCAATCTTCTTTGTTACCCTATATGTAATGGCCATAGATTACATGGATCACATTGACTGTAGCTCCCTCATCACTGATGAGTACCTGATTAGCATTTGACTAATCCCGCCCCATGGTTTTAAAATGTTGTTGTACATAACAGGTAAATTGAACCTTAAACCTCCATTATCGGTGGTGTATCTCAGCATTTTGAAACAAGAAATGTCTAATAATCTTTTTGTTTTGGCCATTTTTACATATAAAATGCCTTCAATTTATATAAAAACATTACATGATGACAAACTTTTAGATTTTTATAGCTCGATAAGGAATCAAATGATAAATATGTACGGTAGTGACCAATAGACCTTGAGACTCCCTCTTTGCTTGAAACCTTGAACATCCGCAGACCATCTGTCTAAGGACACAGGATGCTGGGACATTTCCAAGTCCCTATGACGCCCTTTGGGCGTTACAAAAATACATTGAATTGAATTGAATTGAACCAAATTACTTACAAAGCATTATATCCTCAGATGCCGGTCCAGATCTATCCTGTTAAGCCTGGATCCTCCAGGACCTCTTTCAGCACTCCTAACATCTTGAGAATGAAGTGTCTCTCCAGGCGCCCAAACAATGTAAAAGTTTCAATCTGGTTTAATAAATAATGCACAGAATCAGACAGCATATCTCAGCCTCTTAAAGCATGATTAAAGTCTCCAACGTGGCAACAATGGAGAAAGAGTGAACACTAAAGTCCATTTAAACAGAGATTGAAAAGATGACGGCAAGGAGTCTTGCCCAAGGACACAACAGCAGTGTTCACCTGAGGAGCTGCGATCACACTGCTAACCTGTGTGCCAGTGGATCTGACCGCTCTTCCAAGAGAGCGCAGGATTTGAATCGACTTTCGGATCAGAAGACGAGCACTCTACCACTGAGCTACTGCTCATCAGAATGTTTATCAGAATCAGAATGTTTATCAGAATCAGAATGTTTATCAGAATCAGAATCAGAAAAGGTTTATTTCCATTGTCATTGAACCCAGTTTGCAAACATAGGAACTTGTTTCAGCGTCAAGGTGCAACATAAAACAATGAATAATAAAATGATAATAGCAACGTCCATAGAAAAAAATATGGCATGTACAAATTAAGAATTTACTAATAAAATAAGGTACAAAATAAACTTGGTATGTACACATACGTACACAAAAAAAGAAAGATGGTCGGAAATAGTGCAGAAAGTGAACAGTGCGTGAATAGTATTGGTTGTGTATTACTAAAGTGGCAGGTGTTAAGTGTTCATGAGTCCAACGGCAGAGGGAAAGAATCTGTTCTTGTGGTGGGAGGTTCTGGTCCGGATAGACCATAGCCTCCTGCCTGAGGGGAGTGGCTCAAATAGTACTTGTCCAGGGTGAGAAGGGTCAGCTGTGATCCGACCTGCTCGTCCCAGAACCCTAGAGACTTACAGGTCCTGCAGAGATGGAAGTCTGCAGCCGATCACCTTCTCAGCAGAACGCACAATGCGCTGAAGTCTCTGCTTGTCTCTGGCTGTGGCTCCAGCGTACCACACGGTATGATTATGCTTTCAATTGTAGGTGTAATTGATATAGAATAATGGTTTATTGAAAAAGACTTGCCGGGCACGTACTAAAGGATTTTAAAATCTTTACTGATGTAACACAAAGTGTGCAGACCACAAATATAAGGATTATTTGAATCACATTCACGTGAAGGACAGCCACACCACACACAGTTTTAAGGAATAATTTGCTACAAGTGAAGGACTGTTAAAGTGTCACATGACTGAACGTACAATGAAAAGTGTGGATGAACTCCTGCTTGTAAAGGCCACAGAGGTATTCCTTGCGGCATGAGAATGTGCATTGTCATACGTGAAGATGATTTTGTTTACAGAAAGCACTATTCTTTTTGTACCATGGAAAAAAGTGGTCAGTCAGAAACTCTACAGAGGTCATTCTCACACCTTCAGGGACCCTAAAGGGGTTGACCAGCTCTCTCCCCATTATTCCAGCCCAAAACATGACTCCGCCACCTCCTTGCTGACGTCGGAACCTTGTTGGGACATGGTGGCTGTCCACCAACCACTACCGCTCTATCCTTCTGGACCATCCAGGGTTGCACAGCAGCAAGTTTTTGTGAAATATCTAAGGTTTTGATACCTTGTCCAAGGCATTCAACTATTCCACGCTTTTCGGTACTAGAGAGATCCTTTTCTTTCCCATATTGCTTGAAAATTGTGGTCCGCTTGATAATGTAGAACGTCGTTCTTAAGTAGTTTTTATTGGACTTACCTAATTTGCACAGGTGTCTGAGATTGATTTCACTGACCCAAAGAGCCCTGACACACAAAAATGACCTTTATGACACTTCCTTATCCTTATTTGTTTCCTCAAAAATGAAGTGAACATGTATTCATTTTTACATAAATGTAGTTATTGATTGTTAATCATTGACTGAGGTTCAAGAGGTGGACCACGCCTCAACATCCTACTCCTCCTGCAACCACATTTCTCCTCTTTAACCACACCTCTAATTACCCAATTACCCTATTTATACAGGTGTATCAGCATTTCTGGTTGTCTCTGCCCTCTCGACCCCACCCTCCCATTCCACGTCTCCTTCGTCTTCACCTAAACACATTACCATCTAAAGCAGTGGTCCCCAAACTACGGCCCGGGGGCCGGATACGGCCCGCCTCCACATTTGGCCCGGCCCCCTGAACAATACAAGAGACGCATTATTCATGTTCATATGAGTCATAGATTCTGCACTGACAACTGAAGCTGAACTTTTACCCAAGACTGTGCACGGCACAACACAAACTTTCTTTCTGTGAAGAACCCAGAGAGGGTTATTTGATTTTTATTGATTTCATGAATAGTGTTATTATATATTTCCTGAATAATTTTTTTCTGTGTAGAACCCAGAGAGGGTTCTTTGATCTCGGAAAGGGTTATTCATATTTGGTTATATGTGGCTTTCTGGAAAACAATACATGTTTACATTTAGGCCCCCCTGCGATCGTCACACTTTTTTCTGGTTCAAACTGACCCTGGCCCCCCATCAGAGAAGGGAAAAGTTATGTGGCCCTTACAGGAAAAAGTTTGGGGACCCCTGATCTAAAGGAAGGGGGATGTTCTGAATTGGTATGGCTGATCACCTGAGACGGAGCACCCAGGCTGAGTCTCTACCCAGCCAACTCTAATCGATCGATTATCAATCTCATCGTCATCATCATCTTCACTATCATCAGTAAATATTCTCTCGTGTTCCATTGTTGGTGGCGTGGTCCTTACTAGTGAATGTAAATGTTTTTTTAAAATGTTTTATCTATTGTTTTGATTCTAAAGCCGACATCCAATCAGAAAGCAGAATGTACTCCTCAATTTTGGTTGCCAGATCCTCCGACTAAAAACTATTTATAATAAACCCTTAAGGGCTCTCTTGGCAAAAGACGTGTGTGATTGTTATGCAGTTTTGAAACAAGTAGAAAATCTTTAAGTATCTCATCGTTGAAATGCAAAAATTGTTTCTTTTGAACCACCATGAGTACAGAACAGAAACAGCTGTTTTGGTATAAAAATCCCCCTTTTTCTAACACCATTAGTTCCTTGTCCCCACTGGTAAAGTTCAAATGGTTTTCCTGACTGGAGCTCGATAAAGCGGTTTCCTGAATGTGCTGAACAGTAAAAGACTATGCGCTGATCACCTCCGGCTGTCGACTGCGGCTAAAATGAATGGGAAATCAAAGTCACACTCAATATGGCCTCTCTCTGTTGAATAATGCGTTGTGGCTCTGACTTCACACTCCTGAAGCACTAAAGCATAAAACAGGGTTCAGGCGATCATTTAAATATCGTCAATAAAACCTTCCACCTGCGACGGACTTAAGAGTTTGGAGATGAGCGAAAAGTTACCTTTTTACAGATTTAAAAAACATCAAATGTAATGTTTTGTAGAACAATTAAAGAGAGCAAATGTTCAAGCGTGTATGATTGATTATATTTAAGTGTGTAAGTGGAGAATGGGGCTGAACTGTTTTATTACGTCTGGTCAAAGAGCAATGTAAAGCAAATTAATATGTGGGTAACTTGTGTGTGATGTACATGTCCAATATGTGTCTTGCTGCTGTGGCAATAACCAATATTTGGCAATACATTTAAATTTTGAAATCCATAGCAAGGCCCAAAAATCTTTCTCAAGTAAAGATAACAACTTAGCGTGTCACTTTAGTAAAAATGGTAACAGAATGTATTTTTCTGGGATATAAAATAATTAGTGCCATAATTATGTACACAACAACCTTAGCAAAGTTGCTCTATTTCCATTTAACTTGTTTGTTTAAAAAGATTTACATATACATGTATACATTTTATTATATTATCTGCGATGTTTTTAAACTGGATTTTTAGGCTATAGAAATGCATAATTAAAATGTTAACCTGCAATATAATAAACGAAAATGAGTTTCCTAAAGTTACAGGTCACTAAACTAAACTAAAGATGTTTAAGCTTATCATCACCGCACTTGTAGCTCCTCTAACTTTTATATCAGTTATTGGCTATAACCATGGTAACACTTAGGGGAGGAGCTTGAAACTTTAAAAAAATCTAATTTCCCTTTTGCAACAGTCTGCTTTAAGAAGGACAAACACTGCGTGAACAGGTAGGATTATGCTACGGCACTACCAGCCTCCTCCCACTTTTCCACTCCACGGTTGGGCTCGCACAGAGCTCCAGGACCGACAGCGGAGCGGTCCTGCCGTCGTACTTGCACTGATTGTAGCTCGTGGTTCACTCGTACTTGTGTGGACCTCCGTGCATAATTAACGTGTTGTTGAGTGCGTTTGTCCACAGGCACTTGTACATTGGACAATAAACCTTATGTAACCCTAATTCTGCGCTGGTGAGGACCCCCAATCTGTGCGTTGTGTTGTGTGTAATCTACTGGTCTAGGGCGCTTGATGATCGTCGAGGCATAACAGACGGTCCTGAACTGCCTCCCGTTCAGGTACTATTACTTATGACAATTAAGACAAAAATACAATATTCATTCACCAAATACACTATTTTGTACATGCTAATAGCACATTTTAAGATAGCACATTTACATGAAAAATAAACAGTTTAATCCACTTAATTTATATCTTGGAAACAGCTTAAACCTTTAAACCTTTTTATGATTCAAATGCCTTTCAAAATGTTTACCAAAAGAATAATTATGCTTTTGATTTGTGTGACAACACAAAGAAGAACTGCAGCTAGCAGTAGCTGCGGAGGGCTGATATGGCTTGGGGCCATGACAACAACAAAACAAAGTTAGAGCTCCCGCTGCTGGCGAACAAACAAATTACATCCTTACACTTATGTAAACAAAAACGGCTTCGGGATTGACCCCCACTGCCTTGGAAATTGACGGGTTGGTGACCATTGTCTTATAATAATAATAATAATAATAATAATACATTTTATGTAAAAGCGCCTTTCAGAACACCCAAGGACACTGTACAAGAGAATAAAACAGCAGAATAAAACAACAAAATAAAACAACAGAATAAAACTGTCTTAGCTCAACCTGACCAGTAACTACAAGTGAAAAGGAGCTCATTTACGCATTGACAGTCTATGTGGCAGTTTAGAATCTACTTAAGATATCTGGAAACCTATAACAAATGTGAGGCAGCGGTGGCAAGGTTGAACGAAAGGAATACAAAACTCTTTAAAGGCCACGGACCGAGGGGCGGGTCAGAAACCCTGCAGGCAAACCAGTGCTGCAGAAGAGACTTAGATTTACCTAAACACTAGTAAAAAGTAGACATTGCCATTGCCATTGGTATGCTAACTGAAAGGATGTGAAGTGCGAGGTGTGTTGACACAATCTCTAGCTCTATTGCCATGTTTTGAAACGTGACTGTTGTTTGAGGGATCTGCTCCACTTTCTGACATCCTCTAAACACGCACAGACCAATCGCAAAGACCAGTAAGGTGGCGCCACACTGCGAACAAATAACTATAACTATGCTCTGTCTTGGACACATAAAATAATAGATACCAGAGCTCTACATGTCTCATTGTTTTTTTGTTTGCTTGAGTAATCCTGTATTGTCCAGCATTTCAAGCTTGAGTCCTGAGAATAAATTTCACCTTCCCCCTATCTCTGCCCACTGCTTTGTACTGACAAATGTGTTTCCTTTTCCCTCACAACCGTAATGGAAGCGGTAGAAACAAGCAGTAAAGACGTACAACAAAAGATGCTTCGGTGCTTACAATTGCTAGTGGAGGAAGCCAAAGTAGGCTGGCTGAAGCTGATAATTGTTTTCTAAGGGGCACCTGAGAGCGGAATACTGTCAATCATTTACTTTGTCATAACACCAAACCATTAGATTTTTTAACAATGGTTAAGAAGTGCAAAAAACTAATGAGACCAAGAGTGACCTCCAACCTTAACTGGGGAGGCAAGGAAGTTACATTCATAAGTTCCTGCAAGTCTCTATATAATGGCAGGCGTGGCTGTTCCATCACAGGCTGGAACATCACAAATGAATTGTCAATGTGGCTTTTGCAAATGCATTTTTTTCCAGAGCAGAATACGGAACTAACTTTTGATTTCCGATTTTGATGAGGGCCAAGGTTTGTTTGTACAGAAAAGCTGGGCAAATCAATTAGAAAAAATAGAAATAACATTTAAAATAAAGACATGAATCCCAGGTTCAGTTGGAATTGTATTGGCGTTTTTAAACCTGTAGTCATATGTTACAACTATTACTTTCACTTTCCCAATTGATTGAATGATTTAAGTTGATAAATGTAAGTGATATGAAGCATTACCAGCAAGGAGTCTAGCTGTGCTAGACAAGAGTCTCACTTTAAAACACTAATCGCTGCATAGAATTAAGCATTAGCAGCACGGTGCCTGAGTCAATATGTGGAGCCCCTGAGCAGGTGGGGAGTGTGAGTGAGTGAGTGAGTGAGAGCAGCAAGTCTGAGCTGATTTCAGAGGCTTTCAGGGTCATAAGCTGGAACAATGAGGTGCAAGGACTAAGAGATGGACTCTTCACAGCAGACCAGAGAGAGACGGACTGCAGAAATTAATAGAGATAAAAGTTAAAATTACTTGATTTCAGCATATTTAGCTATATTTTTCTTACAAAATTGAACTCATAGATACTGTATGAAACTTTTTCTATGTATACAAAATACCAATTTCTCCCCAATATTGTTCACAAATTTGTTAAAATCTGTTTTATTGAGCAATTGTGGGATGGCTTACTGTGGTATATCAAGATGCTAAAGGACCGGGTTTAAGAATCTGTGAGAAGAAAGAAGAATCTGTGCTTTCAAATTTACTTTTGAAAACCTCGCTGCCATGCTCAGCCTGTACAGATGGTAAATACAAGCCTATTCATGTGTATTTTCACTCTCGACCTGTTACAAGTGGCACGCACATACAAGTTTGCTAGGCTTTCCTTTTTAAAAGGAAAGCCTAAAAAACGGCTGAAGCACGCAGACTCACAGCTGAAGCACGCAGATGCCCAGCTGAAGCACGCAGATGCCCAGCTGAAGCACGCAGACTCACAGCTGAAGCACGCAGATGCCCAGCTGAAGCACGCAGATGCCCAGCTGAAGCACGCAGACTCACAGCTGAAGCACGCAGACTCACAGCTGAAACACGCAGATGCCCAGCTGAAGCACGCAGATGCCCAGCTGAAGCACGCAGATGCCCAGCTGAAGCACGCAGATGCCCAGCTGAAGCACGCAGACTCACAGCTGAAGCACGCAGATGCCCAGCTGAAGCACGCAGACTCACAGCTGAAGCACGCAGACGCCCAGCTGAAGCACGCAGACTCACAAAGCTGAAGCACGCAGACACGCTGAAGCACGCAGACTCACAGCTGAAGCACGCAGATGCCCAGCTGAAGCACGCAGACTCACAGCTGAAGCACGCAGACGCCCAGCTGAAGCACGCAGACTCACAGCTGAAGCATGCAGACTCACAGCTGAAGCTTCTGGTGTAGCCATCCTCACGCTGATGTGTAGCTGATGTTTCGCGAGCTTGAGCACATAAACCAGGCATGTCCGAACTACGGCCAAATGCGGCCCTCAGATCAATTTTCGTCGGCCCTCCGGCTTCCTGCTAAATTGGTCTAAACAACAAAAAGCAGTACTTTTTACTGTAAAATTGGAGAAATTCAAGCATTTACATGTTATACCAACCTAATATTAATGTTCCAAGTCTTATTACAGGTGTGGAGGTCCATTGAAACTATGTCAAATGCAAAATTTGAAATGATTCACTTCATTGTTGGGTTGATGTGGCCCTCTGCTCCGTATAAGTTTCAAAATGCGGCCCTCCGTGAAAAAAGTTTGAACACCCCTGACATAAACGCTGACGCATACAGGCTGAAGTTAGCATATAGTTGAGTTTTGAAATCATTATTGATGCGAGGCGCATTCACTGGCACAGTGGGCCGCTTCTGTTTGCACATGAGGGCGAATAAGTGCTTTTATACTTATACTGTACTACTGTACTACGGGTGGGAAAAACAACATAATCAGTAGCATTTATATTTTACCATTTGCCTGTACAATTGGGCAAAAAGTCCTCCAGTGTCACCGTACTTCCTATTTTGCATATCACGTAATTCCTTATCACATCATTTCACAATAATTTTATATCATATTTTAACAAAACCTTGATATTATCATGTAATAATGTGATGATGTTGTATCATTTGTTTCAGATTATTATTTTAATTTTATCTAGTTTTGACATGAAATTGTACTAAATAGCGTCATATATACACACACACGCACATATATATAAAGTATATATATATATAAGTATATATACTTATATATATATATTTAAAGTGTGATCT
Organism: Chaenogobius annularis; assembly: GCA_015082035.1. Taxonomy (NCBI): domain Eukaryota; kingdom Metazoa; phylum Chordata; class Actinopteri; order Gobiiformes; family Gobiidae; genus Chaenogobius; species Chaenogobius annularis. The sequence continues at coordinate 545,267 of BJKM01000010.1, forward strand.
GTCGAGAGGTGACTTCACTCACAGTAACAATGCATGTTTGCATGCTGTTATTAATGCAGTTTATTGTCATATAGTGCAAATTCCAGGCAAAACTATAAAAACCTGCACCTGCAAAAAACTGGCAGCATGGTAATGCAGGATTGAGTGCCACCCAGTGTTTGGACCTTTCTGTGAAGGGTTATCGTGTTCTTATACCTCATAGATGTTCTTTTTCACATTGCTGTGGTTTGCTCTGCATGTGAAGTGATGGGAGGATGTCAGCAGAGGTGTGCAGTTCTGATCAAATCTGAAAGGACGGGGGAGGCAGTGGAAGTGTCGGATTGGGCACGATGCAGTGGAGGAAGGGAGCTGGCTTTAAACGAATTCATCCATCACTACGGTCCTGTGGTCAGAGGGGCTGTACACAGTACACATAGAAAACTCACTGTACAAAGATTTAGTTTGAACACACAGGGACCAAACGCAGAGTGTATGAAACCAGTGGGCGATCTGTAAGAGTAACTGACCGGATGTAGAAACATCTGATTTATAATTTGAATTTCATTGCAAAGTCAAAACATTAATTAACACAATGTGGTATTTTAAAAAGACGGACACAAAAATAAGAAAAATACTAAATCATATCTGATGGAAAAGTGCAAGAAGCAGACTTTCTATTAATTTAACATTGTTGGCATAAATCTTATGTACGGGTAAAAATATGGGGACGGAAAACTACTCTGAGAAGTAACATTTTAATGAAAATGTTCTCAAATAAATGTACTTGACTTATTTTCATTAACTGAAGACTGCAGAGTGGAGCTAAAAGTTGTGAGCTAACAAAGCTAGCCCACCTAGCGTTATTTATGTCTCGTCTAGAGTAATGTCTCACTCTGACCATGAGACTTTAAAGTGTTCAAAAACTACTGAAGCATTGAACATTTGTAAGATTTTCTGCACAGAAAGCTGTCAATAGACTACACTGGAAGTAGTGCCGTGTTTACAGTAGCTAACATGCTGCCGCAACACGATCCACGCAGCGTTACATGAAGCTCTAGAATCTCGTCTTTTTATTACTTTAAACAACGCTTCAAACTAGAGCTGCTCAATTATAGAAAATATAATAATCATGATTATTTTTTTCTTTCTATTGCTCAATTTTAATTTTTTTTATGTCCCTATTGGCTGTAAGAAATGTGTTTATTAAAACATTTCAATAAAGTATTTCCTCTTCCTTTCTGCTAATCTACACATCTAAATGAGTATTTGACTCATTCGTTTTTATACTTTTAGTTTGTCATTTCCAGTGGCCTATTATAACTTATTTAAATAAAATGTGGTCTTATTTACTGAATTAACTTGACCGTAGACCTCTGGTTAAAGACATTTGACTGTGACTGCAGGGAGAGTGACACTTAGCGTTTTTATTTATGCGCAGTGTTTTGATGTGACATTGACAAGTTTAAAACAGGTGAAACAATAACATCAGCTGTATGTTAGCATCGCTTCATGCTATTAGCTCCAGGACAAACTTAACAAAAGCCCACACTCCTCTCTCCTCGGCGTGGACACAGCGTGGAGTTAGTTTAGGAGAGTTTTACAACATTTTGCACTAAATCTGCCTTTCACATGAATAACATAAAACAGTCTGTAGAGAAGCTAACGCAGCGTCAAGACTCGCGCAGACGCATCCATTGACTGTATATTTGAGTCTAATGTTTAAAAACTTTTACTGTAAACTCAAATGTGAACAAAATAAAGCCTCAGATAAGTGGACAGATCGCCTCCCGGGCTCACTGATGTGGACAGGTCTGTTCCAGAGAACAGGCAGGACACACAGAAACAGCAGTCTGTCCTGCAGAATCAGAATCAGAAAGGTTTATTTGCCACTGCCAATGAACAGAATTCACAAACATAGAAACTTGCTTTGGTGATTCGGTGCAACATAAAACAATGAACAATGATAAAACAACATATATGAAATCAAAATGGCATGTCATAAAGAAACAATTTAAATCTACTAGGATAAAAAATTTAAATAGGCTTATTATGTACACAATTTTTACAGTAAAATGTACAGTTGTGAGTGCAGAAAGTGAACAGTGCAGTGAGTGATTGATTAATTTAGTTAAAGTGACATGAGTCTAACGGCAGAGGGAAAGAAACTGTTCTTGTGGCGGGAGGTTCTGGTTCGGATGGACCGTAGCCTTCTGCCTGAGGGGAGTGGTTCAAATAGGGTGAGAAGGGTCAGCTGTGATCCGACCTGCTCGTCCCAGAACCCTGGAGACGTACAGGTCCTGCAGAGATTACCATTAAACTGCAGCCGATCACCTTCTCAGCAGAACGCACAATGCGCTGTAGTCAATTTGACGGTTTTCAGAATTGTAAGTCTAATTACTCTGGTTACGTTGCTCTTTCAGATTCATGGGCTCTTGACTTTTTCTTTACCTTTGTGTATATCATCCCCATAATGCAATTCAACTGAAAGGAAAACGTTAAAGCAAGTTTTGAGTAATTCTACCTCTAACTCCCAGCGCGAGCGTTGCGTCACCTTTAGTGTCTCTCAAAGCAAAGCTAAAGGTAAAATGGATTTGAGGTGATTATCTGTACAAGAGGCCCTGGTAATGCTTCAAAACATTGATGAGGTCTTGTGGGTTTTGGGCAGCTCAGCCGAATCAGGAAGCGAGTCAGAGGACGAAGAACAAGCCCCCGCAAACGAAGCTGGCAAAATCTCACACAGCAGTAAATCTATTGTAAATGATCAAGGTATAAATGACAAACTTTATTGTATAGTTATGGAATTCTAAGCTGTCGAGATCAATAAACTAAGCGCCTGTTGCTTCAGCTGCCCTGGTAACATCGCCGGGTGAGCGGCATAGTCTTGGCAACGATGACAATTTTCAACGTCTTTACGAATCCTGTTATAATAGTATTTGTCTGTCTTTTTTAGGATTTTAAGATGGGTCCAGATCAATGAATGAATATGTATATATACAGCGGCTTCGCTATCGCAAACAACCCTCCTCCTCCTCCTCTTCCTCCGCTGATTCCATTCTTTTGATTACGTCATCGCCATCAAATTGATGGCTTGGGAGTTTTAGTAGTTCTAAAATCCTGGCATTCCTAGTGTTAAATCAACGGAGCTCCCACTGGACCGGAAGTAGCATTACAACGAAAGTGTCGACACGTGGCAAAAAGAGGAAAAAGTGGGCGTGGCGGATTAAGGTCAATAGCGATGTATTGCAGACTGGGCGTCGATTGCAAAGTAAAATGGACATGGAATATAAAGAACATTGATGAGAATGCTGCAGTTTAACTTTAACACTTCACAAGCTTACTTGATCTATTTCCTGTGTTTGTATCCTGTGTCACTCAGTGTGTGTCACTCCGACTGCCTCTGATGCTCTGCTTTATGGAGCTCAACAGTAAGTTCCAGAAGTACATTTTCCTTTCATTTTCCCCATAGGAATTCCCCCAAAAAATGGATATGAAACTTTCTCGGGGCTAATCAGCTACAGTAGAGAATGTGGTGAGTAATAAGCAACAGACCTGGGCTCTAATTTTATTTAAATCTGTTTCTGAAACTTTTTAACCTTCGTTATTGAATTATTTTTTTGGGTGGAATTTACCCAAGTTTTACATGTGTGTAATAACGTGTTACCACATATGTGACTACAGTATCCACCATCGTGCCTTTTCATTCTCAACATTTGAATTTTACTAAATCTCTATGGAAAAAAAATATGTGAAATGTATTTGCGGAACCACAGCAATTGCTGTTACAGTAGCAATGATACTTAATGGTCTTCATATCACACATATCGCACCACCGCACACATGAGGAGGACAGCGTCTTAAAAACTGAGGTTCCACAGTCGGGTCACGCCTCTTCGTAATCGGGGAGGAGCAAAACAGTGCCAAAATCAAGACATTCACCTAGTGGTGTGTTCCAGGATAAAATTTAATTTTTTAGTCTGTCAAGCATTCACTTATTAACAGTGTTGGGTAGCGTACCTTTTAAAAGTAACTTGTTATGTTACCTCGCTACTGGCCTGGAAAATGAACACATTACCTTATAAAAGTAACATGTTAAAGTACTCTTGTATTACCAATAATTCAACATTATTGTACAACCTATATCGTTGGACATTAAAATATCAAATAGACAAGCAAAGTAAATGCGTTTGACTAAGCTTTATTTCTTATATATCCTTTTGTGTTGACAGATTGCACAATACAATGCCATACAATAAGCATATGTAGGCCTGTCCTCAAGCAATGAAAAACATTGCTAAAACAAAATGAGTGGATTGACAAGAGCACCGACGACCAGTTTTAGCAAGACACATACTAATGTAGCCACACAGTTGTAATGATTGTTATTTGAGGCAGAAATGCTCAGAACAATTCTGGACATGATTTATGGACTTAAAAACCGCACAAAAGCTCCCAGAGCCATGTCATAGGTACAATATGACACATCAGGGGTATTTTGAATGTGTCAAGGTGTTTTTGACACTCGGAGGGAGTGGACTTTCTAAACAGGATTCATCAAACTAGCGTGACTGAAGCTGGATACAACTCCAGGTATGTTTTTGGTTAACAAATGGTTAAAAGCTCCAAAAAGTGTAATTTGCATCTCGTGTCCTTTAAGTATAGGACTGTGGAGGTTGAAAGAACAATGCTCTGATGCCTCAAATGCAGGAAAATACAGGATTAGTCAAACATGCAGGAAATGCTCAAAATATAACCCTGGGTTTCTTTTTTTCATTAACACCGAGTGACAGGGAGTATACAATATTATAATTTTTTCCCAAAAGTAATTCTCTGTAAAAGAGAGAAAGGAAAGTGAATATAAATAGATAAAGGACTTGAGTGGAGAAAAAAATTAAGTGTTCGTGTATGGATGTCAACGTATTGGTAAATGGTTGGGTAAGGGTATGTTAATGATGAGGGAAGAAAGACCATAAAAGCCACATAAAAGCCCATACAAGTGGATCTTGCAGAATATGTCCACTTTGAACTCTGGGAGTTCAAAAGTACAATGAGTGTGAGCTGTGATGTCATTTGTGATGTACTTTAATGTAAAAAGGTCTGCGGGTTGTCGTTTTCAAGTTAAAATCTGAAAACTTGATGAAGAAACAACACGGTTATCGGTATTGGTAATGGTCATTTAAAAAAGTTGCTGTGAAAATTTTGGATGACAAAAAACAATTTCTCAATCTCTAAATGAGTTTTCTTCGGAGGTAAAAGGCTGTTAAAGTAAAATTTTCAAAATGTCTTTCAGTTTATTTAATTTTTTTTTTTAATATAGCGGCCCAGTATCGGCCGATGTTAATGCCATTGAGTAATATCGTTTTCAGTCCAAAACCACCGATATCAGTTTGCGATTTTACATGAAGATAAGTTTGTTAGCAGGACCACGCCCCTTTCACGCCCGTTACTGCGGCTACACTATTTAAGCATCTAGTTCACATACATCAGCATTCGTGACTTCGTGCCCCTCCCTCCGACCCTCTACTAATTATTCAAATGATTCTGATTTATCTCCTCGATGTAGGTATTGAGGCCCGGGAGCCTACAGCTCTCATCGCCAGAAGCCCCAAAACAGCATTCATTTCATGTTCATGTTTCTTGTATGTCAATAAACACTTGCATCGTAACTGGGGTTGTGGTACTTAGAAACCTAGAAAGACCTAGAAATGACAAAGTTACAGACTTTTAAAAGCTCTAGAATAGTTTTAGATGAAACATATTAAATATAAACGTGACGAATACACTCGAGACTCACAATAAACGCAGAAAATGTTTTGACTCATTTTCCTCATAAACGATCAATTTAGACATGTTTACTCCTGATAACGTGTGAGTGGTTTTAAGAAGGAGAAGAGACTGTGTGTGATGCAGAATGAGGAGGAGCTGCTGTATCAGCATCAGCGACAAAGAAACACGCTGATGACACATGGACCTGAGAGCTTCAGAGAGACACTTTAGTCTGAGAATGAATCTAAATAAAACAGGATATTCACAGAATGGAAAAGTGTGGAGGCTGATTGTAATTATATATCATAGCCAATAGCCTATCTATATCTAAACACAGAGCTAACTAAAACTGTGTGTGTGTTCCAACAAAAAGAAGAAAAAGAAAGATTTTATACACATATACATACACACATTATATATATATATATATATATATATATATATATATATATATATATATATATATATATATATATATATATATATACACCACACACACACACACACACACACACACACACACACATACATACACACACACACACATATATATATATATATACACACACAGTGGGGCCAATAAGTATTGGGCAACTTAAAATGTGCAAGTTCACCCATTTTAAAAAGATAAGAGAAGTTTGTAATTTTCATCATAGGTACACATCAAGCGTGAGAGAGAGAATGTAAAAAAAACAAATCCAGGAAAACACATTGCATGATTTTTAAACAATTTATTTGATGAAAATGGGTGGCCAATAAGTATTGGGAAGGAGGTTTTTTACCCGAAAATGGTCACAATACATGGCCCCATACATCTTGCCATTGATACGGACCAGCCTTCCTGCCTCTTTTGCAGAAAAGCATCCCCAAAGCATGATGTTTCCACCCTCATGCGTCACAGTAGGTCTGGTGTCTTCCTCCAAACACGGCGAGTGGTGTTTAAACCAAACAGTTCCATTTTGCTCTCATCTGACCACATCACATTCTCCTAATCCTCCTCTGGATTGTCCAGATGGTCTTTAGCAAATTTCAGACGGGCTTTACATGATTTTTGTGTAGAGAGGAGTGAAGAAGTGTAAGTAGAAAAAGATTCATCTGATAGTGCATCTTAGGTTTTAGAAATAAGACGATACGTTTTCGACTCTCATCCAAGAGTCATTCTCAATCAGTGAAACAAGTCTGAGAGCTCCTGTTTATATACTACTCTGTGAAAGCCCGGCGGGACCTCCTGATAATGGCCCATTGAAACCTAACTGGGATGGGCCTATTGTTCCCTGGCGTTGGCTCCCTCAAAATTACAAATCCTCTCTTATCTTTTTAAATAGTTTTATATCATGGTTATTAAAATATATATATATATATATATATATATATATATATATATATATATATATATATATATATAAAATTTATATATTGTTAGAGCCATAATTTAATTGATTAAGAGAAGTAATTTTTTGTTAAAGCATAAATAAAGTCTTAAATTAATGTAATCACAATTGTAACATCTAAGTATAAATTCATAGTTTTCTAATTATTAAAGTTTAAGCCTTAAGTTATTTGTGTAATTTACATTTAACCCATGCATCGGTATGGGGCGGAAGAGGGCGGGCCAAAGGGAAGTAGATCAAATTTAATGGGTAAAATGGGGACAGGTGGGAGAGATCCAGATTGGAGTCGGAGGGTGACCGACACGGTCTTTGACCGCACAGCTCATCGCACAGCTCATCGCACAGCTCAACGCACATCGGCACGCTTTTGATAGTTCCAAAATAAAAGAAATGAAACGCACTACGGACTACGTGAGTTTTTGTTTTGAAGAATTTTGTGTGAGTCAAAAGGCGAACACCCAAAGGATGGCTATTCTGCTGTTTTATATATATATATATATATAATGTTCAAATTACCAAAGTATAGAAAATGTTGGCCTGATATCGGTTATCGGTCCAAACGTTTCCAATAACATCGGTATCGTCCTAAAATGTCCATATTGGTGCACCACTAAAATGGTCTGATTTCAATAATGCTTTTCTACCTACAAGGCCCTAAAAGCGTTTTACATCAAAAAGCCACTCACCCATTCACACACATTCATGCACCAGTGTCAGGTGAAGTGTCTTGCCTGAAGGCTGATCTGTCAAGTATGTTTTATTCAAACTGTTGATTTTCGGATCAGAGGAGGAGCTCTTTACCAACTGAGCTACTGCTGCCCAAAGTACAACCCCTGTACACCTGCGTAGGAGTTAAAAGCACATCATCATGTGTTCACAAACACAACTACGAGAAATTCACATATTCTGCCTTAAGGCAAATAGCAGTCAATCTTTTGCTTCAAAGACTTCCGAAATCGTACCACTAGTTATTGAAAATCCCTCTTACTCCTGTGTCAGCTCTCAGGAGCGGGTCTGATATTGAACATTTCATTTGTGCATTTTAGATCAACTCCCCTCTGCTCCCTCCATTTATACCTGCTGGGCCGTAAAATGCAAGCTCTTGTTTGCAACTGCGTGCTGTCACAAGATGCATAATACATTCATACAACGGGTACATATGGCATTAAAAGTGTTGCAGTTTTTCTCACTAAATATATACTTATATATCGGTAGATACTGGTACAACAGAAGAAATCAACATGCAAAAGAAATCAACTCATTGATGTTCATAAATTATTGTATGTGTAGTTGTATGAAATTACATCAAACATGTATGGCCTGGTCAGACAAGATGTATAAGTGTTTTCAGGGTTAGCACTGCTGATGCCTTTTAGTCTTCTTCTATGTAAGTATAGAATTCTGATGAATTACACTGAATATAACTGAAATCTTTCCTGGAGCTTAATAATATACTATTTACTGTGCTTATCATAAATAAATTAACTACAGCAATACTTTTATTTCTTTGATTGGCTTGTGAAAACATATGCTGAGCTTTAATGGAATATTGATTCATGTATAATACACTTTGAATGGGTTTTCATGGCAGTCTGACATACCTATTCATCAGGAGGCATTTTCTTTTCGTAATTGTTGTTGACTGGAAGAGGTTGTGATTTTCCACTTTATCTGGAGTCTGTATTGCTCCATTGCGACCAGGTTCGCACAGAACTTGATGGAATATACTTTTCTTTTTTCTAATGAAATATTTTTGCAACAAACAAAAGCAATTTCATGCAGCTTTACTGCAAAGAAAATCATTTTAATCTCAAACACGAGAACCAAGGCCTTCAGACAGATGAATGCAAGACTGTAGGAGTGAATACATAAAATACAAATATTAATTTAAAAAAGAAAACATCACAATACTTTCAAACATTAATTGTACTGTATGCAGTGGAAGACCTGGACAAGGGCTCAAGAAGGTATAAGTAACGTTTGGGGCTAAAATCTGTATCAAAAAGTTAGATACATAAAAAAATGTACATTATTATAAAGGATGTTTTGGAGATGTGCAAAATTAGAACTTTGAGTGTATCGTCTACTATAAGTGATATTTCTGCATTTTTGTGGTTCATTTCTGGTCCATTTACATTTTTGCGGAAGGAAGGAAATTACAAAAACTTATCATTTAGTGTTTTGGTTCTCAAGTCAATTGTCCAATCAGAGGGTTCAAGTTAAGGTACACTTTATTGTCTCCAAAGGGGAAATTCATCCTCTGAATTTGACCAATCTTTTAATACTGCTGGGCCAACCTGTCAGGAGCAGTGGTCGCCTCAATGCAGTGCATCTCCAGAGTTTGGTCTAGTCTTGGTCAGAACTACAGCATGGATGTGTCTCTATCTGGTGGTTAAAGCTCTGACACACAGGTGCAGTTGTAGTATTAGGAATTAGCTATGTCAAAAGATGAATTTAATTCCAGTGTTGCATTATTTTTCAGCAGTCTAGTTTCTAGACAAACGGAAAGAACAGTTTAGCAAGTTTCATTATATTGTTATTTGGCGCTCAGACCCAGGCGTGGGTCACAGACGGAAGCAGAGACAGAGGGACAGATTGCATAGGGACAGTGAATCCCGAAGATGTTTCTGAAACCAAGGTGCCGTCATAGGCTGGCCTTCTGAAGTGAGGAATAAAGTGAATTGAGACGGGCCGTAGTTTGACCTAATGATTGCGAATTTAACCATGGCTCGAAAAGGACAGAATGAGCCGTGTGTGCGTGCTATAACGATGTTGCAGGAGCCTTTACCTTTTGTTTTTTTGAGGCTTAGATTATAATGGTCTGGATAGAAACTGAGATCTGGAAGACCTGGAATTTGAGACGAGATAGAGCATCTGCGATTAAATTAGAATGTGTTGGGCTGTGAGAATTAAGTTATTGTTTACGGCAGACCAGGTGAATGAACGGCATTAAAGATTTGGAGGCGGAACGGCCTTTATTTATGACTTCTACTACTGCCAGGTTATCGCAAAGCGCCGCAAATTTTTTTCTGCTCCAGTGATGACCCCAAATATGACAAGCTGCAGCAATTGGGACAATTTCACACAGAGCCGAAGAATCGGAGACTTGGAATGAGAGGGGCCATTTCTCTGCAAACAGCTCCCTTGGTAGTACCCCCCAAAACCGGAGGAGACGGCAGCATCTGTGTAAAAATGCAGGGAGTCGGAAGACTGAATTATGTCATCGTAAAAGAAAGAAATACCATTCCAATCATGGAGAAGGCGGGACCAGAAATCAAGGTCGGACCGACACCCTTCGTTGAACGAGACTGAGTCGAGAAGGGAGGGGACGGAGCTCGCCAGGTCTAGTAGCCTGGAGATGAAGGAACGGCCCTGAGGAATGATCCTCATGGCAAAGTTTAGGTGGCCCAGGAGGGACAGAAGTTGGCATTTAAAGATGACTGTAGCTTGTCTGAGGGGAGAGACGCGACCATGGCCACGGAGTCTAAATATATGCCCAAGAACTCTACAGACGTTACGGGGCCGACGATCTTTGCGTCCGGAAAGCGACAAGCCCAGATGAAGGAAAAGCTGTTTGAGCTGTGGCAGGAGAAAATCCTCCAGCAGGTGGAGCACGGAGGGGAGGGCAACATTGTTCAATAAAATCCAGCACAGCGCCTCGGAAACCATATAAAACAAGCAAGGGCTGCTCCTGCATCCGAACATGAGGCGCACCGCAAAATAAAACTTCTCATCTAACCCCGAAAAGATGCCATTGAGAAGGATGAATTGGAACAATCTTGAAAGCGTCTGTGATATCTGCCAAACCAAGCACCGCAGCCTGCCCATTTGATGAGAGAAATAGCGTGATCGACTATGGCGTAATGGAGGGAGAACGGGAGTGGCGAATGAGACTGTTTATGCTAGGAACAGGGCCAGAATGCGGCGCGGAGTGGTCGGGAATTAAGCGCTTTTTCACGGAATATTTACGAGTGGCTATACCGAGCGGGCTTGTGCGGAAAACTGAAAGAGAAGGCGAGTTGAAGGGGCCTATCTTGTACCCCTTTTCAACCTCTCTATACAATAACTGAGACACTATTCCTGGTTCGCGCAAAGCCAACTGAAGGTTACGAGAAACATGCACAACGGTGGGCAGGGGATGGACCCCAACAAAAAAAACCTGAGGCCCGTGAGTAAAAAATCAACGAAAGTTCGGTCAGGGTGAAAGCGCAGTTCAGGAGCCAACTCAGAACCAATGATAGGTGTGGACAAATTATCGCAAATTAATTTTTGTAACCACGACGAGCCGCCCTGCCTCGGAACGAGCGGCGAGGGCACACAGATTTCGGGTGCGCATCCTTGCATTGACTACAGATGTGGAGAAAATGGCAGTTAGCGCGGCGGCAGCGAAAGGCATGGATGGGCAAAGCGGGCAGGTGTGACCGGCAGAACCACACGTTGAGCACAGCATGGCCTGGGTAATCATGATCAGAATGTCCGTGTGCAGGGTGGACCAGTCAAGCCTCATATTTGATTGGCTGAGAATGGCTGCGCACTTTGACGCAAACGCTTTGTGGTATTGGCAAAAAAAAGCTACGCCCGTATTTCAAATTGAGGTCTCCTATTAGTGCCAAGTAGTTGTCGAGCTCGGCTCTACGCTCCGGAAAAAACGAGCAAATGACGTCCCTATAAGCGCTGAAAGCTACCAAAAATTCCCAGAACGAAAGCTCTTTAGAGAGGCGGAGATCCGCGGATTTAAACACCGCTGTGAAGTCTACTGAGGACGCTACATGCCTGTCCGTCTCGGGGGACGGGAGGATGAGGGACACGAGATTAACGTAACTGCCCTGCAGGATCTTAGCACGGAGACGCGGAGAAATATTAGTATGCATTGGAATGTACGGCCTACCTATAGGGGGTTCGGGGCGGGCGGTTACGAGCAAAAAGAAAGCAGAGGGACCGGGCCGTGGATCCGAGACTACGTTGTTCACGCTCGTTGTGGTAGACTTTGTTGTGAGCAGTTGGGCAGGCCCCTCTGTGGCTTCAATTCAAGGCTATTTGCAAAATTCTGAAATGCTTTCAAATCTTGACAATTCTTTTCTACACCTGTCTGGTGATCAGCGCACTGATGTTGTGGAGCCGTCCCAAACACATATACTGTGTGACGGAGCCAGTCCGTCAGAGGTTCTAGTCGCCGTTTGCACAAGTGCGGAGCCCGTTCATGCCCGCGCGCACAGACCAACACACACTAGTTCATTCCCCGCTTCCCCCCCCTGTATTTATTCATTCGCACCACACGCATCATTCACATACTTCCCCGTACTCCTCTGACACTAATTCGCCAAGGGTGCACACTTGCGCGCGTTTAGAACAATTCGTAATCATACACGCCAGCTCTTACCATGTTGATTTTAAGCCTCGCTCCTCCGATGCGAGCGTTGGACGGAAACGAGCCAGTATTTCCCTGGTATGTAAATAGGCGCTGTTCGCGCCGTGTTTGCTCAGTGGGAGGGGCAAGTGAACAATAAAGGGAGCCGCTTTTGGCCTGGGGGTGAGTCGGGCACCGGTTACAGTGCAGGTAACAGGGGTGCGAGAAAGAGAGAAAGAGATTGGATAAGTTAAAGTTAAAGCTGAACTTTATGTTTGAACCTGGTAATGCTGTATATATGTATTTTTGGACACTGCTCTTTTTTTCACTGTAAATATTTTGGGTCATTGTTGCACTTGGGATTGGCACAATAAATAGCACCAGCGAGAGCACTTGGAAATTCGACTTCGCCTAATTTTTGAAGAGAGTCCCGCCACATTGGTGTCAGAAGTGGGATGGCAAGTCGAAAAGAAAGGTCCTCGCCAACCGAAGCGCACCGGTCTAAGGTCACAAGGCCGTGAGCGAACAGCCAGAGGGGGCAGAGCTCCAGATCCAGTATGGGAAGACGGATGAGGATGAAGAGTGGGAGGAGAAACCAGGCCATCATCTGAACCAGGTCAGGACATGGTGGCGCTGATGAGAACTTTTTCTCGCAGGACAGCAGCGCCGGGAAGAAGAGCTTGCTGGCTGAACTGCGGGGATTGAGAGCCTCTCTTCCTGCTGCTGTGGAGCTGTGTGAGTCAATCTGCAGGCACTTCTCAGCCAGCTCCTAGAAGACCTCGTCCAGCGCCAAACCTGCCTACACATCACAGGTCGCTTACCCCGACATCGATGACAACCAGCAGCCCAAGGATGGACTGCCAACACCTGGTGGACAGAGGTCGGTGTTTCAATGGAAGTCCCATGGAGATCAATGATGTTGCTGAGTCGCAGCGCCAAGCACCTGAACCTGAGGACAGACCAAGACCTGAATGGAGACATTACAGTGAGCCAAAAATACCACAATATCAGAGTGGTGAGGACATGGAAAATTATTTGCTACGTTTCGACGCGGAATAGCTAGAACCTGGAGGTGGCCAGAAAGACGAGTGGGCGTGTCGACTTGTACCCTTACTGACAGGGAAGGGACTGGAGGCCTACTCTGCTATGGATGAGGAGAGAGCCCACTGTTAACGTGGACCTGAAGGCAGCCCTGCTGGCCAAATTTCGACATTTCACCTGAAACTTGACTCGGCAGCAGTTTCGCGCCGACTACTCTGCCACATGGTGAAAGCCCCACGGAGACCTATCACCGCCTCAGAGGACTTTATCGCCGCTGGATAAAGACCAGATGAACGCTCCAGAGGAGGAAATCGGAAGAAGCGATCATCATGGAGCAGCTTCTGCGGGTGTTTCCCTTTGAAGTGAGGACCTGGGTGAAGGAACATGAGCCAGCCGACGATATTACCGCTGCCAAGTTGGCCGTGCAGTATCTCAACGCTCGGAAAGGAGGACCTGCTGCCCGGTTAACCACAGCATCCCAGCGTGCACCAGCTCAATATTTTCCAAGACCTGCCAGACGTGAGACAACCAAAGACCTGTCAGGTACCATCAATTCTGCCCCAAACCAACAACGACCTGGTAAGGAGTTTATCTGCTTTTCCTGCCAACAGCCTGGGCACAAAGCCTCAGTTTGCCCAGTCCGTAAAGCTAAAGTTAGCGGAGCGTGCTATCCTCCAAGACCAGAGGGCGCTAGTGAGACTGACAGGGCAGTACAACGCTCTAAAAATGTACTAATTAATGGCCAAGAGGTTACTGCTCGTTGCTGGACACTGGTAGTTTCACTTCCCTGATTAAACGTAGCTCAGTGCCAGTTAGCAGTATGGACTATGGCAAGACAGTGGACATTTTGTGTGTGCACGGGGACAGCCCCCTATCCTACTGTGGAGGTATACCGTGACTGTTGCAGACCAACCCTACCTTGTGACTGTGGAGTTAGTAGAGAACTTACCTGTGGCTGCTATTCTCGGTCTGGGAACTATACCTTTTCTGATGGACCTGTTGTCTGGGAAAGTTGATTCTGGGGAGAATGATGACTGTGGTGGAAATTTTCATGTCCGGTTCTCACCCGGGCACAAGTGAAAGCCAGCGTCCAACCTCTACCAGACTTGGACAGTAGTCTGTGTGAGGGTGGCACCAAAGGGCCAAGAAAATCCCGGCGTCAGCGACGGTTTGAAAAACAAATGTGGTCTGTAAATCCTGAAAATTCTGATTCTTTTGTGTGGGATGTGCCTGAAAATGTTTCTGTGTTGCAAAGCAATGATATCACTTTGAAATGTCTGTTTGCTAAGGTGGGGAAAGAAACCAAGGGTTGTCTGGGTCAAGAGAAGTTTATTATTGACAATGGGGTGTTGTACATTGTTGGTAATGAGTGTAAACGTCTTGTTGTTCCCCTTAGCTGTAGGACCCTAGTCATGCATTTAGCACACACAGTTCCATGGTCAGGTCACCTCGGTCGTCACAAAACATTCCTACGCGTCAGTTCCAGATTTTATTGGCCGTCCATGTATGCCGACATTCACAAATACTGTACAACATGTCCTGTGTGTCAGAAAACATGTCCTGTGCGCAAGTCTGACCGTGCCTTTTTGCAGCCTCTTCCAGTTATCTCCACTCCCTTCCGAAGGATTGCTATGGACATTGTGGGGCCCCTGGTGAAGAGCAGCAGTGGACATCAATACATCCTTGTCATTTCGGACTATGCCACCAGATTTCCAGAGGCTTTTCCACTGAGAACCATCACTCCGCGCCTGCTGTCCTTCGAGCGCTTGTCCAACTGTTCTCCAGGGTTGGATTACCCGATGAGATTCTCACGGACCAAGGCACAAACTTCACGTCTCGTCTGATGCACCTCTTCCAGCAGCAACTTGGAATTACATCCATCAAAACCACCCCGTACCATCCACAAACTGATGGACTAGTTGAGAGGTTTAATCAAACGCTGAAGCGGATGCTCCAGAAGTTTGTGGATGATACCGGCAAAGACTGGGATTGCTGGCTACTCTTTGTTTTGTTTGCCTATCGAGAGGTACCACACAGGCGTCAACTGGATTTTCTCCATTTGAGCTGTTGTATGGCTGGGATGTTCAGGGGCCGTTGGACCTTCTCCGCAAACAATGGGAGGGCCCCCCAGCACTACAAAGTGACCGGAGCATTGTCAAGTTTGTACTTGAAATGAGGGAGAGACTGTCCAAGTACTTAGAGGAGGCAGAAAAGAACTTGCAAGGTGCTCAAAAAGCCCAGAAAGCCTGGTACGACCGCCAAGCCCCGCAGTCGTGTGTTCCAACCTGGTCAGAAGGTGCTCCTTCTTCTGCCATCCTCCACCCATAAACTTTTGGCAAAATGGCAGGGCCCATACACTGTAACACGCAAGATGGGGCCAGTCACCTACGAAGTTCTACATCCGGAGAAAAAGAAGACTAAACAGACGTACCATGTCAACCTCCTGAAGCTGTGGAGAGAACGTCCAGTCCAAGCTCCAACAAAAAGTCCTTTTGGTCAGGAAAGTAGATGAATGATGAGGACGGGGACGAGCCGGACATGGGACTGGAGGGACTGACCAACACTGCTGCCCCTTTGCTGGTTCATCTCCCTCCTGAGCAAGCCACAAATCTACACCAGATCTTCAAGGAAGTGTCCTCGCTGTTCCGTGCCAGTCCTGGAAGAACTACAGTCGTGGAACATGTCATCCGCCTGAAGAACGGTCGACCAATTCGACAGCGGCCCTTATCGGGTTCCACAGCAGCTTGTTGGGAAGCTCCAAGAGGAGATCAAGGAAATGCTGAGACTGGGTGTAATTGAACCATCCAACTCTGAATGGAGCAGTCCTGTAGTGATTGTGTTCAAGAAAGACGGATCACTCAGGATATGCATCGACTTTCGGAAAACTGAACTCTGTGTCAGAGTTTGAGACGCATACCCTATGCCAAGGATTGATGACCTGCTGGAGAAGATTGGTTCAGCCAAGTACATCACCACATTGGACCTTTGTAAAGGATACTGGCAAGTGCCCCTCGAGGAGTCCTCACGTCCCTACACAGCATTCCAAACACCGGCTGGGCTGTTTCAGTTTACTGTGATGCCGTTCGAATAGGCTACATGGAGCACCCGCCACGTTTTCAACGTCTGATGGATCGAGTTCTCACGGGCTGTGAGCATTTCAGCGCGGCTTATCTCGACGATGTCGTCATCTTCAGCGAGACTTGGGATGATCATGTCCGACACCTCTCCCAAGTTCTGAAGCAGATCCAGCGAGCCGGTCTAACGCTGAATCCGGCAAAATGTGAGTGGGCTCGGCAGGAAACACGCTACCTAATACGAAATATGATACAACAGAATTGATAAGGTAACTAAAATAACGTACAATAAAACTAATATAAGATTCACAAGGCAAATCAGAAAGACAAAGCTAAGTAAACGAATATATAACAAGGTCGGTTACCAGATGGGTCGAGGGGAGGTGAGGCCTCAAGTCGACAAGGTCGAGGCTGTCCTGAGGTCTCCGAGGCCACGTACTAAGAAAGAGGTGCGGTCCTTTCTGGGGTTAGCTGGATGGTACCGTAACATGCGAGAAAGTATTCGCTGAAAGACGGTTTGTTCCACAGTTTGCAACCATTGCCGCTCCGCTCACTGCTCTCACCACCAAAGACAAGCGAAATCCAGTCATCTGGACAGAAGATTGCGAGACTGCTTTCACCACCCTTAAAGCCCACTTGTGCTCATCTCCTGTGTTGAAGAGTCCAGACTTCACCAAGCGCTTCTTGGTACAGGTGGAT
Organism: Chaenogobius annularis; assembly: GCA_015082035.1. Lineage (NCBI taxonomy): Eukaryota > Metazoa > Chordata > Actinopteri > Gobiiformes > Gobiidae > Chaenogobius > Chaenogobius annularis. Next base: position 562,561 of record BJKM01000010.1, read on the forward strand.
GCCTCTATGGTTGGCCTCGGAGCAGTCCTGGCTCAGGGGGAACCTGGAGAGGAGCGTCCAATACTGTACCTGAGTATCGCAAACTCCAGCCACGCGAGACCCGCTACTTCTGCTGTTGAGAAAGAGGGCCTTGCCATCAAATGGACGTTGGAGAGCTTGCGCTACTACCTGCTAGGGACGAGAGTTTGATCTGGAAAACTGATCATCATGCCCTGACGTGGATCAACACCATGAAGGATCACAATAGTCGCCTAACCAGATGGTACCTTGCCCTTCAGCCTTTCAGATTCTCCATCCGTCACCGTGCCGGCAAGATGAACATTGTGGCTGATTACCTGTCCAGGTTGCCCACAGTGCCAACCTTCCGGAGGGGAGGGATAATGTGACGGAGCCAGTCCGTCAGAGGTTCTAGTCGCCGTTTGCACAAGTGCGGAGCCCGTTCATGCATGCCGCAGCGCACAAAGACCAACACACACTAGTTCATTCCCCGCTTCCCCCCCTGTTTCATTCATTTCGCACCACACGCATCAATTCACATACTTCCCCGTACTCTCTGACACTAATTCGCCAAGGGTGCACACTTGCGCGCGTTAGAACAATTCGTAATCATACACGCCAGCTCTTACCATGTTGATTTTAAGCCTCGCTCCTCTGCCCGATGCGGAGCGTTGGACCGAAACGAGCCAGTATTTCCTGGTATGTTAAATAGGCGCTGTTCGCGCCGTGTTTGCTCAGTGGGAGGGGCAAGTGACACATAAAGGGAGCCGCTTTTGGCCTGGGGGTGAGTCGGGCACCGGTTACAGTGCAGGTAACAGGGAGTGCGAGAAAGAGAGAAAGAGATTGGATAAGTTAAAGTTAAAGCTGAACTTTATGTTTTGAACCTGGTAATGCTGTATATATGTATTTTTGGACACTGCTCTTTTTTTTCACTGTAAATATTTTGGTCATTGTTGCACTTGGGGATTGGCACAATAAATAGCACCGGAGCACTTGGAAATTCGACTTCGCCTAATTTTTGAAGAGAGTCCCGCCACATACTGCAACATGACATTGATGTTAGGACCGGTCCGATCGCTTCTGCATAGACTTTGTGAGATTGATAATGTCACCAAGCCTGACTCTCACCCTCTTCCACGCATGGAGGACTGGGTAGATTGTACGGGATCAGCGGTCTTTGTTACCAAGCTGAACCTCCTAAAAGATTATTGGCTGGTGCTTTTCACTCCAGGTGCCAAAGAGATTTGTGCGTTCGTCACACCGGATACTTTTCTTCAGTACACTGTGATGCCCTTCGGTGTCCATAAGATGCCTGGTACAGCCCCATTATGTTCCAGTGGTTGGTCAACGGCGTTTTGATGGGGTGCAAGGCATATCTTGATGACATAGTGGTACATTCTAAAACATGGCCCGAGTACATCTTTCAACTAAAATACGTTTTTCAGAGACTGAATAAAGCAAACTTGACAATTAACCTCACAAAATCGGAGATTGCTAAAGCAACCGGGGATTACTTGGGTAAAATTGTGGGTGGTGGCACAGTAAAGCCAGTCTAAGCTAAGATCTAAACTATTCCCCTCATTTCCAGTCCCAATTACATGCCATGAGCTCCATTAAGCCCACAGTCTGAGTGCCAACACTCATTTGAATCTGTCAAATCAAAGCAATTTCTTCTTCTACTTCTTTGGTGTTTCATGGTGGTTTGTATCTATAAAGTGTTATATTACCGCCACCTGCTGTAATTGTATGTGTTTTAAGATATTGAGGAAAAAAAAGGAGAGAGAGAAAGAGAAAGAAAAAGAAAGCTGATCTGCTCTAATTGAGAGCGAAAGAAAAAAACTCCTCAGAAAGACCAGACTGCTCTGTCCTTGCTACCCCAATTTACGAGCAGCCCTTCGAGCTCGCTGTTGATGCTGGTGATGGGAGGGCAGGTGCAGTCCTTCTACAAGATGTTCCCGATGGTGTCGAGCACCCAGACTTCAACCTGACAATCAACACGTCGCTGGCAGGAATTAATGTCCTGGTTGACGCCTTGTCGTGCTCCACTTACTGCTGACCAGGACGCCGGTTTCCACCCACTGGTCAACTTTTGAGCACGTTTTGAGGTGCCTCCTCCCCTTAAACACCACTTACTTCCTGCTTTGTATTTAGTCCCTGATTGGAGGCCTGTTGCCGATCCAGGGATTGAACGATCAGAAACGCCACCGCTCTAAAAGGAGCATACCCGCCTTACCATTTTTACTCTGCATATCAGCACCCATTTCACTACACAGGTTATGTGACGGACTAACATTCGCACCACACGCACTACAGCGTATTTCTCAATCACTGACAACAGTAACATACCATTATTATTATTTAAAATAAAAGGAAGCTCCACCGAGGGCTCAAAACATTGCCTGTCATGTCCTCCCTCTGTTTATGGCAGCTGCCATATACTTTTGTCAGTACATTGACAGTGGCATTTTTGAAGATTTGGCAAAATTCACCAACCAAAGAGAGATTCAAATAAAAGGAATGCCCCTCAATGTAACCCGAGAGGAATCTCCATGTATATGTCCTGTCTTTGCTATCCCAGAATAAAAAGGGCCAGTTATCTGGAACAAAATGTCTCAGGTTCAATTCCTAAATGTATCTCTCCTGATAAGGTAAATGAATATTGTGCACTAAAGCTGAGAACTTCACTAAAGTTGGTGGATGGCCTAACAGTAATAGAAGAAAACAAGAAAAGTAAACCTTTCTGGAAAGCTTTAGGCAGGGATACCGCAAACTTCCAAAGCCAACATTTATTGTGTGGATAAACAAATTATTCGATTTACAATTTGGCCAAGGTAAACCAAATCCCACAGGCCTTAAGGTATTTGTTCTTGCATCCCTCCTATAGTCTCATGTTGAATTTCAAAATCTACCAAGGAAAGAACAGCTTCAGTGAGCAAAGGCTGGGAAATGCAGCTGCAGCAGTGCTTCAAATGGTATAATCAGTTCCTAATGGAAGCCTGAATTTGTTTGATCAATACTTTACATCTGTGGATCTTACCCAGGGCTCACGCCTCCAGATGCAACTGAAGGTCTGCAGTCTTTCTGTATTATTAAAAGTGCCACGACAGCGGACAAAGGAGCTCCTGTGCTTTTGGGACCCCTTCTGTTGGATTGAGGAAATAGTGCTTTGTTTACCAGTACTTACTATATGCATGGTTAGTTATCGTGTGAACTCCCAAATTGAGCATGCACCCCTCGTGGTCACATGAGGTTGGCAGTCTGGTATATGAATGAGAGTGTGGTGTGAGAGTGAATGTGGGACAATGGATGGAAATATATTAGCCCATGGCTACAATCTGGCGTGTTTACAGCATGCATGTCATATCTGTTGATTAACATGCACGAACAAATCCCGAACAAATACAAGTCCCGAACAAATACATTTTAGAAAAGAAATCATAAAAAGACACAACAGCACAGTAGTGCTCTGTTCTTCCTGCAGTGGCACGCTGCAACCAGACCGCATTGGCACAGCAATGAAAGCTGGGCTGCGTGCTGTCTGATCCCTGCATTATGGATGCAATGGGGCTTCCAGCAACTGGGAAAATTATGAAAAATTAAATCCCAAAGCAAGTGGCCAGAAGACAGGAATTTTACAGGGAGGGAAGAGGAGCATTTTTTTTTTTATCACAGTAAAAAAAAAGTTCATTTTGCATAATATGTCCCCTTTAATGCCATACTGTGGAACATTCCAGAACTAGCAATTATATCTCCATGCTGGTGGCGGACTGCCAACAACAATAGTTCCACAGTGCACCTTTTATAGTCTCTTTTTTAAAGAAATGCTTTTAATTTACCTATCTAAAAGGTTCTACCTGCACCTATATGCTCCTGAACCATTTAAAGAATACACTGAGCATATTTATCCATTTTACCAAGGTAGGATGTGGGGGTATTTGAAAGGTTTATAGACATTGCCAAGTCATAAGCTCAGCACAATGACACTTTAGCCACAGCCGCGGCGCTGTGATTATGTAAGCCTGATAGCTCCATAGAAAAGAATCATATCCGTCAGCGTAACCCCCATCCAATCTCAGAGGGAAAGTATTGGTCGTCTTTGGGAGCACCTGTGCACTTTAAAATCACTTTCTTAGCACCATGATTGCTATTTGTCCGCGCTTTAGAATACGATTCGCCAGTAGGGTCAGCGCAGATTGGATGTCAGACAGCAGAAGGTAGCTTTTGGAAAGGTCCCCAGCACTCAGAGATTTATGTGCTCACTACATTCGGTAAAAGCAATAACAGAATCCAGTTTTTTCACATTCACAATAAGGTCCTGGAAAAAGATAGGTTAGGGTTAGAGTTGGGTTAAACAGTGTTTGTATGCAACGTCGGTGGTGAGGGGGAGGGAAGCAAACGAGGCAGCAGCCCACACTGAGACACACGTGAGGCTCAGAAGCAAAAAAAACCTCCTGTGCAGAGATCTATAATGGGGCAAAGATATGAAAGTAACAATGTTAGAGCTGATTTTAATGTGGAAAAAGTTACCTAAATTCTCCCAGTATTAAGTACATTGTACATGTAAACGTGATAATGTCTTTCAGAGCCTTTAGAAGAAAAAAGAGGTGATATTTGTGACGTCCTCTTCAACCTCCAAGTGAGTTTGAGCATTCAACCCACCACTCGTCTCTCATCTCCACCTGAAGTGAAAACACATTGACCATGCTCTTTAAATGTGACAGATCACTCATTGACCTGGAAAAGTTGAGTCTCTTTCTTTTTTTGAACGCGAATGCGCATCAGCTTACAATACAATGTTGCTTTGGTCCCCAAACGAGTCCAGTAACATGTGTATTGTGAATCAGCCTGAAGTCGACGTAAAATACACTTTTTAAAATAGAAAACGGCAGTGATATTGGCCTTATGATTAAAAGGAATAATTCTGGTATGATTTGTTTTTTTTATTATTAAAGATGGTATGGACGATTTTGGAGGGCCAATAACGGCTGTAAATTTCACATGGATCATAATAATAATAATAATACATTTTATTTAAAAGCGCCTTTCAGAACACCCAAGGACACTGTACAAGAGAATAAAACAACAGAATAAAACAACAGAATAAAACAACAGAATAAAACCCACACAGTACAGAACTGGATGATGGTGTTGGAGTGACTGAGTTATGTGGTGTTGGAGTGACTGAGTTATGTGGTGTTGGAGTGACTGAGTTATGTGGTGTAGGATTGTCTGAACAGGTGAGTTTTTAGTCTGGATTTGAAAAGTGGAAGGGTGTCTATGTTGCGGAGGTCAGGAGGGAGAGAGTTCCAGAGCTGAGGAGCAGAGCGGCTGAAGGCTCTGCCCCCCATTGAAATAAGACGGAAAGAGGGGACAGAGAGCTGGAGAGAGGAGGAGGACCTGAGGGAGCGAGAGGGAGTGGAGATGTGGAGGAGGTCAGAGATGTACGGTGGAGCCAGGTTATGGATAGCTTTGAAAGTATTTAGGATAATTTTGAAATGAATCCGTTGTTTTATGGGGAGCCAGTGAAGTTGTTGAAGGATGGGGGTGATGTGATGGCGGGAGGGCGTCCTGGTGATAATGCGGGCTGCAGAGTTTTGGAGAAGCTGCAGTTTCAAGGATTGGTCATTCAAATCTTCTACGTGCTTACGTTGACCCTGTCTCTCTCTTTCTGCATGCTCCTGCTTCTAGGCATGCGTTGAAGAATGTTTTGGAAGCCCGGATCAAGCATGGGTTAGTGGTGCAGAGTTTGCCAGTGTCCTCCTCATTATTCCATCTGTGAGCACAGCCAATGACTGAAGGTCGTAAGAGTACGGTGAAAACACTATATGAGGTTGCTGAGAAATGACAATGGCCTTCAGAGGAAAGGGACAAGATGAGGGGGTTTTCCTCATTTGTTTGGAGTGCCTTGAAATCTTAAAAAAACAAAAAAAAACAGGCAGGAACAGAGACAAACCAATTAAGTAAGAAATGAAATTAGAAAATGGCATCCAACGAAAAGAAAGCTAAGCATATTAAGTCCAAAATAAAGGTTCCATTTTAGTCCCGTGTCTGTCGAATTTGTCCAGTTTAAAATTAAGGCATAAAGTTCTTTTTTTCCATATTGCGTATGTTGATTATGATGTCCGTCCAGTCCTAAGTTGTCAGCGTGATTTGTGTCATCCCATCCCTATGATGGTCTTCTTTCCAGCCACCAGAAATATGTTCCAAAGATATCCAGCCATTGTGTCCATGGCATGGGTTTTGAGGCTTAAATACATTTTTCCAAAATTGAGTGGGATGGTGGTGTCAAAAATAGTCTGCATTGCCTTGTTAATTTCTGCCCAATATGTTTGTTCAACAAGACTGTCCCAGAACACACACAATTTCTCCTACACTCAGCATTTCCATGTGAATAATGACCACTTTGGCATGGTGTTAAGGGTCGTATTCTACCAACAGAAATATTTCCAAACATGTGATTTTGTGGTCCTCCACTATGAAGTACATATATTTTCCCATTCCTTGTCCTTCAATATGAACTTGCCCTCTCTTTCCCATTTAATTTTTCAATATATTTAGTTGAATGGCTGTCCAGATTAGTTATACATTTATATAATTTTAGATATTTTCCCCCCTGAAAGTTTTGATATATATGTCTTAGGGTAATATATATATATTTATACTCAGGGAACCTCAACTTCCTCCAAGTGACTCAGCCTTTTGTTGTCTGCCAGTAAGGCCTGTACAGGGACCTCCGGGACAGCATTACACTCCATATTTTTCCATTGCGCCTTGTACTCCAGGTGACCCAGTACAGAAAGATTTGAGCTGAAATAAAGTAATGTTTCAGACAAGGTAGGCCCCAACCACCTTTTTCTTTTGGTAGTTGTAGGGTATTGAATCGGATACGAGGCTTTTTACCATGCCATATAAATCTAGAGATTGTTTTATTGTTTTATTATGAAGTAGCCGGTTGGGGCTGAAAATTTGCTTTTTTTGGGTAGGGGTTTATTTTGTTTATTAGTTTATTTATCAGAGTGCACATAACATTGACCAACAGAAAATATTCTTGTGCCAGGTTATAGCAAAGTTGCTAATTTCCACCTGCAGTCCCTGGACAGGTTGATGTCAAAATGGCGTTCATGCCAATAAAATACGATCAATGTACAGTATTCATTTCAAGTATATTAATACAATCATCCATCCAGTCATTCATTTAGTAAAACCAGTCCCACTCAAAAACACTTTCTCAGACACATCCATACAATATTTACATAGTTTCAATTAATGTTGCTACATTCATAACAGTTCAGTGTGAGAACTATAGGAGAATGAGGAAATGTAGTTGCTCCCCCATTAAGAACCTTAATGGGGGAGCAACTACATTAATAAAGCTTTGAAATAGTTGTGTAATTTGATTCAATTCAAGCTGATTTTCAAAATGTAGCATTTTGAAAATCAGCTCTTTCTCACCTTTTTTTTCGTCTTTTTTTTTTAACAGTATAGCTTAAAACACACTTTGAAGACGTACAACTACAGAAGAAGTATAACTACTGTAGGTGGCGGTAAATGCACCTTTCGGCTGCCAACCGCCATTAAAAGTAACACTTTATACACTTATATTTAGTAAGAATAGGACAGTGATGGTACAGAATTGTTTATTTATCATGGATTTTTAGCGCCCTTTTCTACAATGTTTCAATTGGTTTTAAAGATGTTTTCACAGGCCTGGGACAGCTTGTTAGGCAATATCGAAGGTGTAAGACGATCATAGCATTTAGGTATGTATTTGAGGCCTCAATGGTCAATGAGGTTCTAATTATTAGACCTAAAACATTTAATTCATTTACAATCCTGAAGTTCTGTCGGTTTTTGTAAATTGTACGTGCTTGGGGGGATTTATGTTTGTTTGAAAAGAACATCGAGGCAGTTTTATCGGTGTTTAAAAGCAAGAAATCTGAAGCCAATTTGCAACTTTTTCCATTTCCCTTTTCATTTTTGAGTAACCTCCAATTGTTTTTTCCCATAAGTAAAGAGCACCGTGTCATCGGCATACATTATTACATCAACATCAGTGCAGAGACTAGGGAGATCATTTATATAAATGCTAAAAAGCCGAGGTCCAAGAATGGACCCTTGGGGCACTTCCATGGATGTAGCTTTAAATGGGGACATAACATTATTCACCCAAACACACGGATGCCGGTCACTCAAATAAGACCTCATACAATTTTGCGTGTGTATGGAAAGGTTGTAATCATTTTGTTTGTTGAAGAGTATCTGGTGATTTACAGCGTCAAAGGCTTTGTGTAGATCAAGGAAGACGGCCCCCACTGCTCTTCCCTGGTCCAAGTGTGCCCTGATTGTCTCCAAGAAGTAATAGCAAGCTAAATCTGTAGAGTATTTTCACCTAAACCCAAACTGCATTGGGTGTAGAAGAGCATTTGAATCAAAATGTTCAGTAAGCTGCTCTGCCACAACCTTTTCAAGCACTTTTGAGACAACTGGGTGAATGCTAATAGGGCGATAACTGTCTACATCTTGTTTGACACCCGATTTAGATATAGGGGTGACAATGGCAGGTTTTAGAGCCCCAGGAAACACACCTTCACTGATAGATTTGTTTATCATAGTGTTTAATGGGCCGCAGAGATTGTCTCTATTTCTTTTTAAAAATGTGGTGTCAAGTCCATAAATGTCCTTTGATTTACCACTGTTCAGTGAAGAAAAAATCTTTCCAACCTTGCTTTCATTTGATGGAAGTAAAAATACGTTTGATTGATTATTTATTGGAATTGGGGAAATAATTCTAAAATTCTGTGCCAATTTATGTACTGAATGTAAAAAATTATGAATTAAAATGTTTTGCTATAGCTTAAGAGTTGTCAATAATATTTCCATTTATTTTAAGACCAATATCGACACTGTAGATAATCCAGATTTTGGGGACATTTTTAGACACGCATCTTGGTTTTTCATTAGATTCATTAGATTAGAACACAATCTGTATTGTTAAACCATGGTAGAATTTGTTTCACATTTGGTTTTTTGGACATGATTTTTGTATATTTCATTAAAATATTATTCAAAACTTCTATTATTATTATTATTATTATTATTATTATTATTATTATTATTATTATTATTATTTACAACAATGTCTTCCCACTTTATGTTGTTTTATATATATGTTTTATATATATGTATGTTTTATTTAAGTAATTACAAATCTTTTTTGGGGATGAATGCCCACTTTACTTTTTATTAAATTTTCTCTATTAAATCATGCCTTAGACAGTTTTCTAGACACCAAGATTGTGGGCAGACATTCCAGTAATTAAATTATATGCTTTGATTATTTGTTCAGGCTTATTTGTAAATATTAGAACTATTAATGTTCGAGATTACTTGGTTATGCGTGTAGGCTTATTTAACATTTGTGTCATTTGAAAAGAGTTTTTGTCTACGGCTTTTTTCAATCTAATTTAAGTTGAAGTTGCCCATTAATATGGTTTATTTTACATCACACTGTTTTATCAAAGGAGACAAAGAAGTCATTAGTAGCATCAGGGGGTCGATACATTTCACCCTGGAGAGACTCAGCCAAACACAGAAAGAACCGCTTAGCAAGCTTTATTACATGGGTTATTTGGCGCTCAGACCCCGGCGGAAGACATTGCTATTATGGGCGCTCCATAAGAGAATTGAATTAGATGTTTCCCCCCAGGGCCTAGAGACTGGTGGTGGTAGATGTGGGGAGAGGGTAGAGAGGATCAATAGAATAAAGTAGGGGATGCAGAGGAGGCGAAGGGGAGGTGGTGGGTCACAGTACAGTCTGAAGCGGTCGAGCCGAACTGCATGAGGGTTTAAATGGGGCAGGCTGTGCGCTGACTGGGAGCAGAGGAGGTGCGCCGTGCCAACAGGGAGGAGTAACTTGGGTACGTTGATTGAGGCTGGAGAGCAGGTGAGCCCTTGTGTAGCAGTGGACGAGTTAGGTCGTTACTCAGGCTTCATTTCACCCTGGAGAGACTCAGACAAACACAGAAAGAACCGTTTAGCAAGCTTTATTACATGGGTTATTTGGCGCTCAGACCCCGGCGGAAGACATTGCGATTATGGGCGCTCCATAATAGAATTGAATTTGATGTCTCCCCCCCAAAACCCGGGGTCTGGCCATGATCATTAACTGATGCTCGAAACAAGGACATGAGGGCAGCAAATGCTCAATGCTAGCCGCCATGATATCGTGGTAGCCCGGATGGGCGGATACTGAAATAACTTGGAGACAAGGGGAGCTAGAAGCTTACCTGCGAGTGTGGAAACATTTTGAGTAGAGACTAAGGTTGTTATGAGACATGGGTCACAGAGGCAGCAGAGACAGGCAGAGGTTGTCTGTGAGACGTGGGTCACAGACAGGAGCAGGGAAGCGCAGGGGCAGACTACGAGAACATGGGTTTTCAAATTTCCACAAAAAACTCCAATACAGCTTTAAGAAAATTTGAGCCAGACTGTTAGCATGGAAATGCAGGCTGCCATGAACGTAACCAAGTCCAAGAGCTTCAAGACAAACCAGTCTAGGGGACCAGAGACAGTCAAAACGTGCCTTTTAGTAGATCTGATTTAGCGCTGGAATAGTCTTGTTATAGACCTGGTTAAGATCCTGTGATACTCAAAAAGCTAAGGTCTGTTCATAGCTGGTACTTGGCATCAAAGTTTGAGAACTGGTCCACAACTTTTTGCAGCTACATTCCTTGCACCTTTTCCTTGCATCGAACACTTATTTAAGTATGGACTTGATCTAATGCATTCTATTATTGTCACATTACATTTAATAAGGAATATAGTGTTAATTAATTTCAACTTGGCTAAATGGTTTCAGCTGTTTACTTCACACTCTTAATGGCGCTAATGTCAAGCATGAAACGATCTTATGATGAGAATAATGAGTTTCTGAAAAAGACCAATAAATAGTTTGTTTAGCCCGCATCCCTCACTCCAGTCCATTACAATAGTGTTAATTAGTTTATATAGCTTCCACACTGTTTACACTGTGAGCTGGGAACAAGCGTTTATAAAAGTAATCGCCATTTAGTTCAATTACTCTCTTGTGTTATGCATTTTCCGAGCATTTGGTTTCGGAGTGTGTGTACTAGACAATGGACTGGCCGCGCCGCAGTGTTTCCGGATCAGGCGTCCCAGTCAGCTCATTTCCATCCAAATGTCAGCTTTGATTAATCACCTCCGAGCGAACCCTGCAGCCGTTCAGGCCAGAGCCAAGACCACAGCCCTGGGCAGCAGAAGGGTCTCAGGACAGGAAGAGAAGTGGCCTGGCCAAGCTTGCCGATTTAGAGAGAAAATAATGCTGATACAAACATTTGAAATCATCTGAAAATGATAAAAATGCATTACCTTTCAGAAGTCCTTAATTTAACCAGATAGTCCTGCTTCAGAAGAGTTCTGGCCCCAGAGGTGAGAAGCATCTTGCATGTTAATGGTACCGTGCTGGCCGGGATTTAGTGTCATCTTCACTATCCACAAAACACAACTCCATCTTTCAATTGGTCTGACTGGTGGATCTGAATTCAAACGCAGAAGGATCAGTTCACGGTGGGTTATCATGAGTTTAAAATAGTTAGAACCCTAGAAGCATCTTACATGTTACATGTTTGAGCTACTTCCGGTATCCTTCTTCAGAAGCATCACATGATGGTGTTGTGACGTGTCTTGTGGGCTGCTTCCATGGTTTTGCCTGTCTGATGCCTTCTCCAGAACTGCTCCCATGTGTGTGATAACTGCAAGGCTCCCTCGCCTCGATTTATGCTCTTTGAATTTCGCTTGCGGCTCTGCATGGTTAGAGAAGGAAAAAGAGAAGGAAAAATCGCACACTAATATGGTGCAGTTTGAAGCATACATTTCATGATCAAATACTGCAATATATTCCTTTGATTTTACATCATTTCCAAAAGGGCAGTATTCAGGCAATACTTTATGGAACTGCCTTTCTCTGCAATTACAGCTGCAAGTCTTTTGGGTTATGTCTCTGCCAGCTCTGCTCACCTACAGACTGACATTTTGCCCATTCTCTTTAACAAAACAGGTCAGTCAACAGCAGTGCATTCAGGGGAGGCAGAGCCTCACCTGGCAATCTTGGGAGAAAAAAACTGAATTCTAAAATATAATAAACGTTAATATTTGTCATCTAGTATCTATTATAAACCCACTTTCCCTGTGAATCCAATATGGAACCATATTTTTTTCAATTAAGAATATCAGATTTGCCGCATGTTCCATAACTCCCGTTCAAATACAGGGAGGAGGGGCGCCCCCGTGAGGCAGCACGCGCACAGTGTAATGCATGGCTGTATGTGATGCAGATAATGTGTCCTGTCCCTCTGTATATAACAAATAAAACACTCTGAAAATATGCTCTGTACTTCCATATTCTGGATAATGTATGACATGTATTTCTGAAACGTGTTTGGGCTCGCAGATTCAGTATAAAACAGCAGTAAAAGTTCACTAGGTGAGGCAAACAATACGCCTGACTCATGGCAGAGGGCGCTCCTGAGCCCGTGGTCTGTTGCGCTATCTTCTCCATTCTTGAACTCGTTTATTTCTTATTTACAATCCGGATTATCAAAATGTAAAAGTAAGACCATAAAGTTTTATTTATTTTGGCTTGAAATAGGCTGGAATTTGGCTCAATTGGAATCAATGTTGACCTTTAATCAAATATGTTTGTGTGAAGAATGCTGAAATGAGATATAAAGCACAACTCATTGTCTGTTATCAATCGAATTATGTTTAAGGTGCTCTTTTGGGGTCATTCGCATTGGTAAATCTGCCTCTGAAAGAGTGCGCGCCTCACGAGCTGAACCTCACTGCACATCGCTGGTCAACAGTCGGATTTGAGGAGGGTTTGTGAACAGCAGTTTTCTGATCTTGCCACAGATTCTAATTTTGGATTTAGACTGGGTAATTATAACACACAAATATGTTTTGTTTTATACCATTCCATTGTAGCTCTGGCTTGAACTTTAGGGTCATTGTTGTTGTCTTGGTAGGTTTGTAGTTGTGCCATAATTATTTCCGGATGATGGAAAATGGATGTTCAGAGCTTGGAAAACCTTTGTATAACCTAACCCTGCTTTAAACATCTCCACCTTTTTTAATCTGTTAATTGTGTACACATTTCCTTTCACAAAACATGCCATTACAATTTCTGTAATTGTGTGGTCGTGAGGTGACAAAATGTTGAAAAGTTCCAGGGTTCCTGTGTCTGTACTTTTACTTCAGTGACAAAATGAAGTACTTCTTCCACCTCTGACACTGTACATGCACAACCTGCCCAAAAATGTATTCAAACCGGTTCACTTAAGACGCTAGAAATTATATGAGAATAAAAGACACTTAGACCGGACTGCCACTGCACAGCCTCAGGCATACTTTATTAATTCACATCAAAATAAACAGATTGTATTGAGTTAGCCCAGGGACTCATTTCCTCACATTGACTGGCCTTTCCGTCACCGGTTGCGCATCAATAAACGCTTATCGCTTTTAATAAAAACACAAATTGAATGAAAAATGTATAAAGGCTTATTTGTTATGATTGGAAGTGTTAGAGAAAACTAAACTCAATAAAGTACTGTCAGTTTGGCAAATGATGGATTAATCGGTGGATTAAATTGGTCCTGATGTACACAGCGGCTGATCAAAATAAAATAAAAATGAATGTAGAATGTATTAGTTATAATAAGTTGAGCGGATATCTATAAACTGTTCAAATATGTTCTAGCTTTGATATTTGTAATTCTGGAGTAAAAATAGGCCATTTCTTTCTTTAATTCAGCAATATTATGCCCTCTGCTGGCAACAGTTTGTGAGTGAAGCCTGTTGAAATGAAAACCTTGCATTGTGGCTATTGTTTTCATGTGCCATGAGCAAACACAGAGGCCCTTTCATTTATTATTTGTATTGATTTATTTATTTTCTTATTATTTTCCATGTATTCTATTTACAATTTGCATCTATTATTTTGTTGTTGAAGTTGCGCGCAAGTACAACAGAATAACTAAATTTAACTACGACTAATTCTATTATATTTATTATAGAATTCATTCAAAAGTCACTACACACACTCCAGATATACTGTATCAGTCAATTTCCACAGAGCACTTCTTCTAACACTTTTTATAATACATGAATTGTGTGATATTTTGATCTCACTATTTTTGACATTACTAATTGTAATTGTAGCACTGCTTTATAAATCGACAGCTTCAGGTGTAACTCACAAGCACTGTTTTGTCCAAAATATATCAGGATCTTTTTCCCTATTCGCGCACACTCTAATGGAAAAGGACATTTTACCTTGCCAGATCTTGACCCATCCCCACAGTATTACATAACTAAAAGCAGCACACACTGAATAGGACCGTCTCAGTCTTGCGCAAACTTGATCTAAGCCATTTAGTCCAAGGCTTGTTTCTCCAATTTCTGCCAACGACCAAATTAAGTTTTAATTACGTCTTGTCTTTTGTGATCGGAGTTAAGCGCCGCCGCTTTGGCTGGAGATGACGAGTTTGTTTGGATGAGAATTCCACTGAGTATAAAAACCCCAGTAATGTGTTTATTTTCTTTCCTTGACTCTTGTTCAATTAAACTCAAATAACTCCATTTCCTCCTCAGCAGCAATTCAAGGTTTTTAACTTGGTAATGCATTCCACTGAAAAGAGAATTTGGTATTTTAGATCATTTCCTTGCTCATAATTGCACTCATAATTGATTGAAATAAATACATGTTCAGTGTTTCAAGAACTGGCTTTTTCAGACTGTACCACAGACATTTTTTCTACCATGATGAAATTAACTGATGCACAGAGTTTAAAATGTATCAAATATGTTTTATGCTTCTTTAGTAATCACTTTAAGACTTGTGGCTGCTAAAGTTCTACCAGTGAAGCTTCGTGCATAGATATTGCCGCCACGTGAGCGTCTGGGACAAATATAAAAGGAATATAACAAAAAGTCTGGGGAAAGCTTGACTCAAATAAATGTGGTATTTTCAGCAGTCTGATTCCCAGTTGAGCCCCAGCGGAGCCCTTCCTGTGGCTCCGCCCTGCTCTCATGTCGGCAGAGCGTAATGACTTGCTGCACAACGTATGAATCCAGTTAATCAATATTGATACAATTATTACAAGATGTTGAACCTTTTTTCCCATGAAGATGTAGAAATGTGTCATGACAGAGAAAATGGCTTGTACTTTGCTGAAGTGAACAATTAGGTGTAACAGTAAAAGCAAAATAATGGTTTAATAAGATAAATGCTTTTACAGTCCTATTTTTCATATTGTCTCAGAATGTAATATCTTTAGTCGGTTTTCATAGTGTGGCAAATTTGTACAAGTTTTTAATTACATTTTTTTATTAGTGTTACATAATGCCGCATGAAAGTTTAATACGTTTAATACCATACTGTGGAACATCCGGGGCAAAGCAATAATACCTCCATGGAGACAAGGGTATGCTTTATCAGAAACATTTTATAGTGCTCTTTTACTATTGTGTTTTTCTTAAAATGATGTACTTTAATGTGCTTTTAGATGGTCTCTCGTCATTTTAATACCGTGCCCATTTCTTTATACGTCTCCTGGAGCGCTCTTGCTTTGCGCTTTTACCTTTCCGTCTAAACTCATTTCTTCCATTTATGAGCTGAAGAGGCCTCAGCTGTAATCGTCACAGTGATTATTGTAGTTGGAAACAGATGGTGCAGTGGAATAAAGCCTGATGGACTAAAATGTTTTGGCCCCGTTCCCAGGCTGTTTCCTAGTGCATTTGTGTCTATATTACAAAGTACATCAAGGCTAAATGATACTTGTACTTCAATGAATCACCAATAACAGACTGGATATAGAGACGAAGAGCAGATGAGGGGAATATACAGAGGCAAGTGGGGATGGGCAAAGTGGGCAAAATTGTAACATATTTTTCTCTTAATATTGAATATCGAGTAGAGGGAACACATTATCAAATGATTTTCCCCATTTGAATCTAACTTTAACTGTAATACTTGTATCTACTTCTCCATTTCCACTTTGTGTATATTATGGCCACTTGTTCATCTTTACTGACGGGGACGTGTTTGTGTTTACAGTTGGTCACATGCTTGTGTTTACAGTGCAGAGAGAGGAGGGCTCACACCTACGATTTTGACTCACGACTCAAGATTTTCAACAAAAAACAGAAATCTTTCATCGCAGACGGACAAAATCGTACAGAGGACATCCGACTTACTGTTAAACCAATAGAGATTTGACAATGCTAGTAAATACACTGCCTGTCCCAAAAATATGTCACCACAGGAAAAAAAAAAAAAAAAAGGGCCACACGCGCTAATATGTTGTAGGACCGCCTTTAGCTTTGATTATTGCACATATTCACGGTGGAATAGTTTCAAGCTTCAAGTTTTCAAGCTTCCTCAATATTAAAAGAGTTATTTCCATCCAGGCTTGCATTAAATTGCATTATTTTTCACCAGTTGATAGTGACCACTGCACATTTTCTGCTTCTCCTTAGATCAGGGGTATCCAAACCTTTTTCACAGAGGGCCGCATTTTGAAACTTTTTGAAACGGAGCAGAGGGCCACAGACAAACAGACAATTAAGTGAATTATTTGAAATCTTGCGTTTGACTTAGTTTTGATGGGCCTCCACACCTTTAATAAGACTTGGAACATGAATATTAGAATATTAGTTGGAATAACATAAAAATATTTGAATTTTTTGCTATTTTACAGTATAAAGTACTGCTTTTTGTTGTTTGGATCAAGCCTGAGGGCCAACAGAAATTGGTCTGAGGGCCGCATTTGGCCCCCGGTCCATAGTTTGGACACCCATGCCTTAGATGTTTTCTCTGCTTGATGCCAATGATTTGACCCTTCTAAAACATACTGACCACGGGATTTGTCTTTCCACGTGGTTGTTTCAGAAATGAGAAGCCATGCACTGCATCAGTTGGGTTTAAATAGCGTGTTGCAGCTGAAAGATCATCACCTGGAGCAGTTATCCAGTAAGAGGAGATCCTACTGGATCTGTAGAGAGTTAAACATGCACTAGTTGTATTTTAAAAATTTTGACAGTGAAAATCAAATCCAGCGCCTTTATAGGTATTGGAATGTCCACACAATCATGCAACAAATGATTTTATAACCCAGATTAATAGATTTTGTTATTGTTTTTAAAAAGGGAAAGGTGTTATTGTGTGAACTTTACAATAACTTAGCAAACATTTGTGGGCCTTGCTAGGGGTTTTAAAATCTTACTAGTGGTATGGGCTAAGAGAAACCGGAGCATGTTCTGGCAAACGCCGGATCTAATGAAGCCCTGCTGCTAAATCCCTGACGAGCATTAAAACATTTTGGCTTTCTGACAATCAGCCACAGTGACCCACCTGGGTGACAGGTTGTACTTGGGTTAAGTTCTAATTGTTGCATGCATTCACTGCTGGGTTTTCAGCACTTGACTGCCATGCAATTGCATAAATGTAGAAGCTTTCTGGCAGTGGTGGGATTTGAACCCACGCCTCCACAGAGACTGGAGCCTAAATCCAGCGCCTTAGACCACTCGGCCACACTACCTACAGAGGAAGGCGAAAGAGTGGCATTTTTTCGGAAAAGTGTTCATGCACTCGCTCAAACGTTTTGTTTGAAGCAAAAAAGCAATCTCAAATTTGAAAGAATAAATTGACTGTATTTCCAATAAGGAAACTCTTATCGGCTGAACCACAAGCAAAATACTATTAGAGTGGACTTCTTTCCATTACATGCAGAACCAAACACGTTTCGATATTTAAAATGCTTGGGACTGTTCTTTAAACTCTAGAGATCAGGCCCGCCAAGCAATTGATTCCGGCCAAAATATTGAAAAAATAAAGTAAAACATCTTGTTTACTGGTTTAATTCTTGGTTAGCACCATATTAGACCTGGTTTGGTCTTGGGTTTAGTCTTTGTTTGATTCTGCTTTAGACCTGTTCCAGACCTGGCTGGTACTAGTCTAGTCCGAACTTAATTCTGGTTCAGTTCTGGATGGGCAATTTTGCAAAACAATGTTGGTAAAGGACTTTGTTTGTTGTTTTTCACAAAAATCTAATCTAGCAGTAGTTATTTATTGTGTTAACTAAATTGTGCGACCCAAAATGTTGTTAGAGTAGTGGCATGTTGTGCACCTCTGGCCCAGAGACCTTGGACCTCCAAAAAATCTGGCCCTAGGGAAAATAAAGTTGAAAAGCCTTGCTCGAGAGCAGGGCTATTCAATTTAACGCCTGGGGGCCAGATCAGGCCCGCCAAACAATTTGATCTGGTCTGCGACCAATCTTCCAAATATATATTATTATTATAGATTTTTGTTCTTGTTTTCTGGTTTAATTCTGGGTTCGTACCAGATTAAACCTGGTTTGCTGTTTTTTCTGGTTTGTCCTTATTCAATTCTGCTTTAAACCTGGTTTGGACCTGGTTTAGACCTGTTTCGATTCTGGAAAAATCTTGGTTCTGACCTGGTTTGTAGCTTATCCGACCCAGAGGCCACGGCCACCCGAGAATTCTGGCCCTCAGGAAAATTAAGTTGAATAGCCTTGCTCTAGAGCATCAATGAGGCTTATGTTACAATTCAATCTGCTGCACTTGATATTTAAATGTACCATATAGTTTGGCGGTTAGGATTCCTATGCTGTCTCTCAATTCTGGGTCTGCATGCTCCGAAGGACCCAGCCGACAGAGGCTGGCCTTCGGAGTAGCCGAAAAATCAAATATTCGGACTTTGAGCCCAGGATATTATAGTTCCTCTCACCCAAATCTGGGTAGCGTTATGCCCTCATGTTATGACAACACTCGTGCGTGTACATACATGTTTCCTCCGCTGTCGGGAGGCGCTGTTTTGCTCCGCCTGTTTTAAAAACATCTGACTAGCGCTGCACAGTGCATTATGGAATAACGCATTATAAAAAAGCAAACTGCGGTGTGCTTTTTCACGGCCAAACTCCATGGAAACTCAGGCCACCTTTATCGGCCACATTCGTGGGCTGCATGCAATGGGACATCCTTGTCACACAGGAAGTGACTCAACCGGCCTTCAAATGTAGCCTTCGGAGCGTGCAGACCCGGAACTGAGACACAGCCCTAGTCCTCACTCAAGCAGCCCGGACGACATTCCCAACTTCCTTGCCAAACCCAAGTATTGCTTGAAAAAACATCCTTTCTGCAGGTAAAATTGAAGCAATTCTGCATGAGTTCATGGAGAGTTGAGAAAAAAATAAATCTGGTAATTTAATTGCGTTTGTTTCAGAGAATGATGTGTTGGATTTCCACTTCATTAAACTTCGGTTCAACATCTAGTGTTGTTGTGGCCGAGAGGTTAAGGCGATGGACTCGAAATCCATTGGGGTTTCCCCGCACAGGTTCGAATCCTGTCAACAACGCCTTTAAGGTTGCAAATCACTTTTTTATTAAAGCCCAATTTTGGGGTTTTCCCTGCATTCTATCAACAATCATGTTTATGATGTTTCATAGCATTTAAGACCAAGAAGTTGTCGCTCAGTGGTAGAGCACACCCCTTGCATGTATGAGGTCCTAGTTTCAGACATGTTGTCCAGCAATGCTTGAGTGTTGCTGGACAAGCACGTCTTGTTTATTTATCACTCTCACGATTTCGCTGCATTTGTCCAAAGATACAGTATTGTAGTGGCAAGTTTGTAAAGCGATGGGCTAGAAATCCATTGGCCTGTCCCTGCATATTTCTTAGAACCATGCTGAAAACATGCCTCTGTACTTTCCTCTTGACCGTCACATCAACATCATTGAGGATTAGTTTACAATCTAATCTGTTGTATGCTATTGTTTCCATTCCCATATGATGGCCCGGGTTCCACTCTCGTATGGGAATAACTCCCCAACCTGTTGAAAGACTTGTAGCCACAGTGTGAATAAGATACACAAGTCAAATAAAAGTTTCAAGGAAGAAAAATAAGAATAATTCCAATGTGCTTGTTTAACACTAGGACTACCAGGATTTTAGAATTACTAGAACTCCCAAGCCGACAATTTGATGGCGATGACGTAATCAAATTCTTCTGACACGCAAAAAAAATTGGTCTATTAGCAGCTCTAATGAATATTATCATTATTCAGAGGGCCGAAGTTGACCAGCCTCAGCGGAGGAAGGAGGAAGAGGAGGATTGTTTGCGATAGCGAAGCCACCGTTACAGAGAATATACGCATATTCATTCATTGATCTGGATCCACCTTCCTAAAATAAAGCCAGCCAAATACTATAATAACCTGGATTCATAAATACCTTGAATATTTTTGCCGTTGCCAAGAATATGCCACTCACGTGCGTCGATGTTACCGGGGCAGCTGAAGTGACAGGTGCTTAGTTTATCGATCTCGTCAGCCTAAAATGCCATAACTATATAATTAAATTTGTCTTAAATACCTTGAACATTTACATTAGACCTAGTGCCGGGAAGAATTACCCAGAACTGGCCTTCGAGACCACCCAGCCGCTGCTCCTGAGGGACAAGCTGGAGACGGCTGGTGTAGACGACGACCTGGCGGAGTGGATCCTGGATTACCTCACAAACCGACCCCAGTTTGTGAGAGCCCGGGACTATGTGTCTGACACTCGGACCTCGGATCGTGGGGCCGGCCCAGGGCACCGTCCTCGCACCCTTTCTCTTCACCGTCTACAATGCAGACCTCAGACACGACACTGACAGCTGTGTCCTGCAGAAGTTCTCTGATGACTCTGCGCAGGACTTTGTGGACTGGTGTCATCAGAACCACTTCCTCATCAACGCGGGGAAGACCAAAGAGATGGTGGTGGACTTCCGCAGACGCCACTCTGCGGCTCCCTCACCAATGAACATCCAGGGAAGGGACATTGAGAGAGTGGACTCATACGAGTACCTGGGTGTTCATCTGAACCACAAACTGGACTGGACTCATCACACAGACGCACTGTACAAGAAGAGCCTGAGTCGACTCTACCTCCTGACGAGACGCAGGTCTTTTGGAGTGACAGGGCCACTCCTGAGGACCTTCTATGACTCTGTGGTGTCATCAGCCCTCCTGTACGGTGTGGTCTGCTGGAGCAGCAGCAGCACAGAGAGGGAGAGGAAGAAGGTGGAGGAAGAAGCTGGACAAAGTCATCAAGAAGTTCAGCTCTGTCCTGGGCTGTGCGGTGGACTCGGTGCAGGAGGTGGGGGACAGAAGGGTCCTGGCCAAACTCACATCTATGCTGGACCATGAGTCTCACCCCCTGCAGGACACTCTGTCTGGAGAGCAGCTTCAGTGACAGACTGATCCACCCTCGCTGTGTGAAGGAGAGGTTTCGCAGGTCTTTCCTGCCCACTGCAGTCAGACTTTACAACAAACACTGTTAGCCCTGAATATGTGTCACTCAGCTTTAATAATCATGTGCAATACTGTGACATAATGTCAATCATCCCTGGTGCAATATTTTCTGGCCATATGACAGCTGTAAATAAGAGTGTTATTATTAATAAGATTCTAAGAGTTTTCTTTTTTTCTAAATGATCTGTTTTTATTGTTATACTTTCTATGCCTGATCTGTTTCTGTACCTAATCTGTGTTGCAACACTGCAATTTCCCCATTGTGGGATAAATAAAGGTGATCTTATCTTATTTGTTTCTTTCAAAAGGCTTCTGAAGCAGAGAGATCGCAGTCACTTTCACTAACGATGCCATGATCATGTGAGGTGCGCGGACCTCACGCTGTGTCTCCAGCGTAAAAACACTACGCTTAAATGGGCGATGAAGCAACTCGCCCTTTTTAGACAGTTTTACTGGGTTTTTTTTTCATAATGACTTAGTCATTTTTCTCAGTCATTTTCTTAGTCATTTTTTGATTGGATAAAGAATCCCATTGCTTTTCTACCAGGCTCATGGGCAAATTACCAACAGGGTTTTTGAACCCACACCTCCACAGAAAATGGAGGCTAAATGCAGCACTGTAGACCACTCGCTCACTCATTAAAGCATTTAGGTGTTCTGACAATCAGCCACAGTGACCCACCTGGGTGACAGGTTGTACTTGGGTTAAGTTCTAATTGTTGCATGCATTCACTGCTGGGTTTTCAGCACTTGACTGCCATGCAATTGCATAAATGTAGAAGCTTTCTGGCAGTGGTGGGATTTGAACCCACGCCTCCACAGAGACTGGAGCCTAAATCCAGCGCCTTAGACCACTCGGCCACACTACCTACAGAGGACGGCGAAAGAGTGGCATTTTTTCGGAAAAGTGTTCATGCACTCGCTCAAACGTTTTGTTTGAAGCAAAAAAGCAATCTCAAATTTGAAAGAATAAATTGACTGTATTTCCAATAAGGAAACTCTTATCGGCTGAACCACAAGCAAAATACTATTAGAGTGGACTTCTTTCCATTACATGCAGAACCAAACACGTTTCGATCTTTAAAATGCTTGGGACTGTTCTTTAAACTCTAGAGATCAGGCCCGCCAAGCAATTGATTCCGGCCAAAATATTGAAAAAATAAAATAAAACATCTTGTTTACTGGTTTAATTCTTGGTTAGCACCATATTAGACCTGGTTTGGTCTTGGGTTTAGTCTTTGTTTGATTCTGCTTTAGACCTGTTCCAGACCTGGCTGGTACTAGTCTAGTCCGAACTTAATTCTGGTTCAGTTCTGGATGGGCAATTTTGCAAAACAATGTTGGTAAAGGACTTTGTTTGTTGTTTTTCACAAAAATCTAATCTAGCAGTAGTTATTTATTGTGTTAACTAAATTGTGCGACCCAAAATGTTGTTAGAGTAGTGGCATGTTGTGCACCTCTGGCCCAGAGACCTTGGACCTCCAAAAAATCTGGCCCTAGGGAAAATAAAGTTGAAAAGCCTTGCTCGAGAGCAGGGCTATTCAATTTAACGCCTGGGGGCCAGATCAGGCCCGCCAAACAATTTGATCTGGTCTGCGACCAATCTTCCAAATATATATTATTATTATAGATTTTTGTTCTTGTTTTCTGGTTTAATTCTGGGTTCGTACCAGATTAAACCTGGTTTGCTGTTTTTTTCTGGTTTGTCCTTATTCAATTCTGCTTTAAACCTGGTTTGGACCTGGTTTAGACCTGTTTCGATTCTGGAAAAATCTTGGTTCTGACCTGGTTTGTAGCTTATCCGACCCAGAGGCCACGGCCACCCGAGAATTCTGGCCCTCAGGAAAATTAAGTTGAATAGCCTTGCTCTAGAGCATCAATGAGGCTTATGTTACAATTCAATCTGCTGCACTTGATATTTAAATGTACCATATAGTTTGGCGGTTAGGATTCCTATGCTGTCTCTCAATTCTGGGTCTGCATGCTCCGAAGGACCCAGCCGACAGAGGCTGGCCTTCGGAGTAGCCGAAAAATCAAATATTCGGACTTTGAGCCCAGGATATTATAGTTCCTCTCACCCAAATCTGGGTAGCGTTATGCCCTCATGTTATGACAACACTCGTGCGTGTACATACATGTTTCCTCCGCTGTCGGGAGGCGCTGTTTTGCTCCGCCTGTTTTAAAAACATCTGACTAGCGCTGCACATAGTGCATTATGGAATAACGCATTATAAAAAAAGCAAACTGCGGTGTGCTTTTTCACGGCCAAACTCCATGGAAACTCAGGCCACCTTTATCGGCCACATTCGTGGGCTGCATGCAATGGGACATCCTTGTCACACAGGAAGTGACTCAACCGGCCTTCAAATGTAGCCTTCGGAGCGTGCAGACCCGGAACTGAGACACAGCCCTAGTCCTCACTCAAGCAGCCCGGACGACATTCCCAACTTCCTTGCCAAACCCAAGTATTGCTTGAAAAAACATCCTTTCTGCAGGTAAAATTGAAGCAATTCTGCATGAGTTCATGGAGAGTTGAGAAAAAAAAAAATCTGGTAATTTAATTGCGTTTGTTTCAGAGAATGATGTGTTGGATTTCCACTTCATTAAACTTCGGTTCAACATCTAGTGTTGTTGTGGCCGAGAGGTTAAGGCGATGGACTCGAAATCCATTGGGGTTTCCCCGCACAGGTTCGAATCCTGTCAACAACGCCTTTAAGGTTGCAAATCACTTTTTTATTAAAGCCCAATTTTGGGGTTTTCCCTGCATTCTATCAACAATCATGTTTATGATGTTTCATAGCATTTAAGACCAAGAAGTTGTCGCTCAGTGGTAGAGCACACCCCTTGCATGTATGAGGTCCTAGTTTCAGACATGTTGTCCAGCAATGCTTGAGTGTTGCTGGACAAGCACGTCTTGTTTATTTATCACTCTCACGATTTCGCTGCATTTGTCCAAAGATACAGTATTGTAGTGGCAAGTTTGTAAAGCGATGGGCTAGAAATCCATTGGCCTGTCCCTGCATATTTCTTAGAACCATGCTGAAAACATGCCTCTGTACTTTCCTCTTGACCGTCACATCAACATCATTGAGGATTAGTTTACAATCTAATCTGTTGTATGCTATTGTTTCCATTCCCATATGATGGCCCGGGTTCCACTCTCGTATGGGAATAACTCCCCAACCTGTTGAAAGACTTGTAGCCACAGTGTGAATAAGATACACAAGTCAAATAAAAGTTTCAAGGAAGAAAAAATAAGAATAATTCCAATGTGCTTGTTTAACACTAGGACTACCAGGATTTTAGAATTACTAGAACTCCCAAGCCGACAATTTGATGGCGATGACGTAATCAAATTCTTCTGACACGCAAAAAAATTGGTCTATTAGCAGCTCTAATGAATATTATCATTATTCAGAGGGCCGAAGTTGACCAGCCTCAGCGGAGGAAGGAGGAAGAGGAGGATTGTTTGCGATAGCGAAGCCACCGTTACAGAGAATATACGCATATTCATTCATTGATCTGGATCCACCTTCCTAAAATAAAGCCAGCCAAATACTATAATAACCTGGATTCATAAATACCTTGAATATTTTTGCCGTTGCCAAGAATATGCCACTCACGTGCGTCGATGTTACCGGGGCAGCTGAAGTGACAGGTGCTTAGTTTATCGATCTCGTCAGCCTAAAATGCCATAACTATATAATTAAATTTGTCTTAAATACCTTGAACATTTACATTAGACCTAGTGCCGGGAAGAATTACCCAGAACTGGCCTTCGAGACCACCCAGCCGCTGCTCCTGAGGGACAAGCTGGAGACGGCTGGTGTAGACGACGACCTGGCGGAGTGGATCCTGGATTACCTCACAAACCGACCCCAGTTTGTGAGAGCCCGGGACTATGTGTCTGACACTCGGACCTCGGATCGTGGGGCCGGCCCAGGGCACCGTCCTCGCACCCTTTCTCTTCACCGTCTACACTGCAGACCTCAGACACGACACTGACAGCTGTGTCCTGCAGAAGTTCTCTGATGACTCTGCGCAGGACTTTGTGGACTGGTGTCATCAAACGCGGGGAAGACCAAAGAGATGGTGGTGGACTTCCGCAGACGCCACTCTGCGGCCCCCTCACCAATGAACATCCAGGGAAGGGACATTGGGAGAGTGGACTACATACAAGTACCTGGGTGTTCATCTGAACCACAAACTGGACTGGACTCATCACACAGACGCACTGTACATGAGAGTCGACTCTACCTCCTGAGGACGCAGGTCTTTTGGAGTGACAGGGCCACTCCTGAGGACCTTCTATGACTCTGTGGTGTCATCAGCCCTCCTGTACGGTGTGGTCTGCTGGAGCAGCAGCAGCACAGAGAGGGAGAGGAAGAAGGTGGACAAAGTCATCAAGAAGTTTCTGTCTTGGCAGGAGGTGGGGGACAGAAGGGTCCTGGCCAAAGGGGTCACATCTATGCTGGTTCCATGAGTCTCACCCCCTGCAGGACACTCTGTCTGGAGAGCAGATCATCTATTGATCCTTGACTGCGATACAATTTAACCTGTTCAGACAGTGGTGGGATTTGAACCCACGCCTCCACAGAGACTGGAGCCTAAATCCAGCACCTTAAACCACTCGGCCACACTACCTACAGAGTGCGTCGAAAGTGAGGCTTTTTATCTGAAAAATGTTCATGCATTCGCTCAAATTTCTTGTTTGAAGCAAAAAAGCAATCTAAACTTTGAAAGAAAAAGCAAAATACCATTAGAGTGGACTTCTTTCCATTACATGCAGAACCAAACACGTTTAGATATTTAAAATGCTTGCTTACAAGCTGGTGCCCCAACTATGCACTGTTGAGATGGTTTTTTAACTCTCAAACATCAATGAGACTTACTATACAATTCAAACTGTTGTATGCTATTGAAGCCATTCCCATATGTTCTAGTGGTTAGAATTTCTGGATCTTACCCAGGTGGCCTGAGTAAAACCTCCGGTCAGGGAATATCCTGCCCAGCCTGTTAAAAGACTTGTATTCACAGTATGAATAAGATAAACTGTAGATAAAAGATACAGGCAGTGTATGAGACGTTATGTTAATTCAAAAACATTCTGACACTATTGAGTGATCCATTAAAAAAAATAAGTAATCTGGACACTGTTCTAAACATTTTCCCTGTTTCTTTATTTGACAGGACAGTTGTAGCGTGAAAAGGGGGGGAGAGTGGTATAGACTGGCAAATGTTTAGGGCTGAATTCAAACCCACAATGCTGCAGTGGAAGCAAAGGACCCTTCAATTCTTAAAAACTGGTCACAGAAACTAGCTTTTGTTCTTGTCTGAGCCCTCAGGGAGGAGTTTCCCCTGAAACTAACCTATATGTACCTGTTAAACCTGTTTTGGAATACTACAATCTTATAGCAATCCTTTTTCATCCCCACTGTCAAGCAACGTACATTTTGGTTTACTTTCTCACTTTACAAAGTAAAGTCACTTTATTTGATCTAAATAAATTAAAATTAAAATATTAAAAAAATAAATAACTTGAATTCTGGTCGAGAAGATTACATTTAATTTAGAGCATTTTCTGATGTATATAATCATAAATACTGTTTTTCTTTCAGAATTTAGAATTATTATTTTTTTTTATAATTGAGACCATAAAGCAGAAACTTAAAAGCTTTGAGCTCTCTTTATAATTCCTTGTTAGTCCGAGGACATTTGCAACGCTGGTCGACAGAAAAAGTGAATTAATTGCGTTTCTTTTGGTGCCGGGTGCTCCAGTAGTATCTGTGATGATGAAAGAGCAGGACCAGGCTCTGGCTTTGAGTTAGAACCCCATTAATTCCTCTGCTTTAAACGGTCCCCATACACTCGAATGGGCCACTTCACACACACTCTTATGCCTTAGTACATTTGTGTATGGGCCATGTATGCAGAAGATGAACATATTTTAAAGGACACATATTAATAATAGTTTTCCCGCATTAGCTTACCCAGAGTTGTATTTAAAAAAAAAACATGCATGTTTGAATAATCCTGTTTAGCTCTGCTGTGATAGAAATGTTTTTTTTGTATTTAGTCTTGGTTTATCATTGTTTCTGTAAAATCTTCTGATCCAAAAGGTTGCGTTTCAGCCTAATCTGCCCACAGACAAATTTGTTTTTGGCCCTCAGGCAAAACTAGCCAAAACAACAAAAAGCATTGCTTTTTACTGTAAAATTGAAAAAATTCAAACATTTTGATGTTATTGCAAATATTAATGTTCCAAGGCCTATCGAAACAATGTCAAATGGCAAATTTTGAACAATTCATTTTCAGTTTGTTTGTGGCCCTCTGCTCTGTATCAGTTTCAAAATGGGGCCCTGGTCTACATCAAAGCAAACAAGAGCTTTTTCGCAAAACTAACACAGGAATGTAAATCTGTATCTTGCCTCTTTTGCATATTTACTGCTTGGCTTCACATATGACACCCATTCAAAATGCATTTTTTTAAATAGAGTGATTGCAGTTCAATAGAAGCTGTATTTTCTTTTCTCTTTTTAAAAATACATAATAAATATGTATATTTTTGTCAACTTTTACATAATATAACAAAACAGAGAACATGTCAGAGATTGTACAAACATAGGTAGCATAAACGTATAGTCTGGAATTTGTCCAGTTTCAGTTCCAGTTTTTTGTTTTCATTTTATGAGTGTCATTTACTATGTCGGTCCAGTCCTTGATTGTTGGTTCAGTTTGAGTCATCCATTTCTTTATGATGGTATGATCCCTGCAGCCAAAAGCATGTACCTAAGATATCCATTCATTGAGTCCATGGGTAACTTCATTTTCTAATTTCAATGTGATCAAATGTATTCAGATGTATAGAATAGCCTGGCATACACGGGCTGTGCCACAACCACTCGACCACCGAGCAACACATGCAAAGGATGTTCATGTCACTTTTGTTTATTTTTTTCACATTGACATTAATTTTAGAAAAGTGTTGTTGTTGTTGTTTTTTTAATGATAAAAGACTATGTAAAAGACTGAACATAAAAAGACAGATAATAAAGAAAACTAATAAAAACAAAATCTGGAGAAAACATGGAACCAATAAAAAAATAATGAGTTTCTTTTGTGTGGTACTTTTTTATACACCAGCTACTTTTGACTATGTTAAGATTGAAAATGTGAACTATCAATGCAAATGTGACAAAATAAACAAGCCAGAAAAACTCACTAAAGGAAAATTATGTTTTACAATAAAGTATAACAATAACAGTGAAACTTGCATAATCCTAGCTTTCTCCTCCCTAACAGCCTCTCCTCTTTTCACATTCAACACATTGTCAGTTTGTCTCTTGTGCCATTTGACAGAAGCCGAAAAAGTCTGAATTTGAATTTCCCCCTGGGCTCCTCTGTCCTCTTCTCCTTCTCACGGTAATGGCAACACGACTGCCCTTACCGCTTGCAAATGCATTTTAAATCATATTTATGACATATTTTGAGTTACATTTTTGCTCTTGTAAGTCAACCATCTTCACAACGCACCCTCTCGAGACGCCATACTGCAATGAACCCTGCATATTATATAGCATTTATGTATATATATAAGTGTTAAAAGTGAAATGCCAAATGGCTGAGGAAGCATGGCTCACCAGGATGCGTCGGACAATTTTATTATTTTTGATTTTCCCAGATGTAGTATATAGATATCTCATGGTTAGATTTGTCCATAAATCATCTGTAGGCAGCGTGTTTTCCTTGGAGACCAGCGAGGCATGGCTCCATCCTGCTTGCGAACGCCCACACAGAACCGACAAGCAAACAACCGCATGGAGGAAGAGCGATCAATTCCCACCACAGTGTCAGGAGCAGCCCTTTTGATCATGGTCCAACTCCAAGGTAATGGGATATACAGTGTGGCACATAGAACAGGTTTGTATGTATTTATTCACGTGCAAATTAAGGTGATATGTCATTACAGTCGATTTAGCTCAGAAATGTATATATGGATGCAAATATGCAGGGGTGATATGGAAATGAATATGGGTAGTCTGATCAGTGCACAGTATTGTTGTTGTGTCTTTTGGGAAGACGTTACACACATTTTTCCAATGAATGTGTTGTGAGTCACCACATTGAATGTTTTGATACATAAAAAAATAATTTCACTTAGAGAAACAAGACTTTTACAGTTAGAAATAAGTATTCATTACAACCAGGAAATCAGACATAGTAACAGTGACTATTTTAATTATTTCATTGAAATCTTTATAAAAGCATATAAATCAGAACTCTCCATTGGAATAATTTCAAAAGGAGTGAGAGAAATTCTACTTCTGTTTAACTTGAACTGTTTACAAAGCTGGGCTAAAAACATTATTGTTCACCTCAGCATTTATATCAAAATATATACTGTTGAATTCACTACTTCTATTTTTTGTATTTTTAGATTTTATTGTCTTGCACTGTCTTACTAGAATCAAATTGTGTTATAACTGATGAACAATTGGAAAATAATTTTCAATGGAAAAGCACAAAGTCTCATTTTTGGAAATAATTGTATTAATACAATATATCACAGTATTTTGTAACACATTTTGT
Organism: Chaenogobius annularis; assembly: GCA_015082035.1. NCBI lineage: Eukaryota > Metazoa > Chordata > Actinopteri > Gobiiformes > Gobiidae > Chaenogobius > Chaenogobius annularis. Next base: position 592,537 of record BJKM01000010.1, read on the forward strand.
AACATTTTCCTCACTACTCAGAGGGAAATAGTTGTTAGAGAAACTGTGGCTACCAAATAATACATCATTATCATGTGTATTGGGACTGTTATCGTCTGGACTGAAATAACTTTATGTAATGGAAAAATTTGCTTTTATAATAAATTTAAAAATGGGCACATTTACCGGACATTGGGACAATTACATTGGGGGAAATGTGCCAGAATTTTCATAGACCACTCTTTTTGTTTTGGTCTTTTCACTCTATGTGTTTTGTTCTGTTTGTTTTAAGTCTGTTAAATATATTAAACTAATAATAATAATAATAATAATAATGCGTTGTGATTGATTGGGGGGGTCTCTGCGATCTTTCCAGCCGGTTCGGGACCCCCCCTTCATAGAAGACTGAATGTTTCAAGAAAGGTCGAGAGAACTGAGTTAAGAGGTGACTGAGGCATTAGGCTGCTATAAGAAGGCTTCTGGGTAATAGAGGTGTGGTCCGAAGACGGAGGCGGAGGCGCGGTCCAGCTCACGAGCCTCAGTTAACCTATTAACTACATTTCATTAGCAAGGACCATGCAACTGACAATTGATTATTGATGTGAGATGGATACTGGTGACCCATGGCAGCTCGAACTGCAGACTGATGGCTGGGAGGAGAGACTTGTCGATCTGCCCAGCTGGTTCTCCCCAAAAGAATGAGTTAAGAAAGGATGAGTGAGCGCTGTTAGTAGTACTGGCGACTGAGAGCTATATTGAATGCCTGTCTTGGCTGCTAAGGAAGCAGCTCCGATGCAAAAGAGGGAATGGAATAGTGTTCTGATGATATGCCAGAGAAGGGTCTTGCGAGAGTTTGGATGAAGCCATTGCGAATGTTTCTGAAGGAGTGAGTGAAGTTAACAAAATTTCAGATTTTAAGTATATTGAATGAGGTAAGCTGGAGTTGATAGCTGTGGAGAACGACTAGAAACAATCCCATCAGAAAAGATATGCGGAAGCGAAGGAGCCAGTGGATCGAATGGGGGACAGACGGTGAAGGAGGACAAAGGGAAGTCAGCATTAGCTCGGATTGCCGCCCTCTTGTTGGGCCATCCATGTTCGTGGCTATCCAGTCCGATATCCAAAATATCCCATATATATATATATACATATATATATATATATCTCGCATCAGGTTCCGGTTCATCCCTAACTGCAAGTCGATCCTCGCCAGTCCCCCCCCCATTTCCTATCGGACATTCTTTCCGCATCGGCGCTGCTACATCTGCCTCCAGTCAAGGAGTCGCTGACTGCCTCATTAAAACAGGGAACACAGGTCCTCCATGGTCTTCAAGGTCTACACCCACCATAACCTCCACGAGCCAATTGGCACTACCTCGGTTAAGCTTTTGGACATTCGTGTGTACATTCGTCTTTTTCATGCTTCTTGTATGTTAATAAACACTTTGCATCGTAGCTGCGGTTGTGGTCCTTGCTAGTGAAATGAAGATAAGTTTGTTATCTTAAGTTTGGAAACAGGACCACACCCCTTCCACGCCCCTTCCTGCTGCTACACTATTCAAGCATCCAAGTCACACACATCAGTGTTCGTGACTCCGTACCCCTCCGTCCCATAATTGTTTAAATGTTCAAATTGAAGAGAACTACATATTATGCATCGATCATATATTCGCCATTATACAATGCATTGAACATATATTCACTATTATACAATGTTATGCTGCTCTTTGTGCTGCGGTGCTGTGTTTTTCCACTCTGAACCCCAAGGTTTGACCAGTCTCAGGTTTCACGAGCAGACAAAGAGAAAAAGGTGGAGACCATGAAGGGGGTCAGATGACGGGGCCAATCCCGGCTTTACAACACGGACTTCCTTTAGGCTCATGCATATTCATTTTCTGTGTCTATAATACTGGCAAACTGTGGCTGTCCCGTTACTTTCCGGAATTATGAAGACGCGAGTAACGAGTGTTAGGCACCCGGAAGTCCAGACGTCTGCATAGATGACTTTGTTAGGAGAATAAAAGAATGCGTAATTGAAACTCATGAATCTTGGTCATCTATAGCTGGTATGTATTAGTAACTGATAGAGTAGATCTTGTTGACTTTCACTCCTCTTCCAGTTTCTGAACACGCAGATGTCCGAGTTAAATAGAACTGGGCTTATTTCTTCAAAATGTATCTCCTAGATGGGGGTACCGAGGCCCGGGAGCCTACAGCCCTCATCGGCAGAAGCCAAAACGGCATTAATACCTTTACATTTCAATAAACACTTTGCTAGTGAATTCAACTAAATCACAAAAAATCCATTGCAATTACTGTAAAAGTCGGATTATAGAGCGCTCCTGAATATGAACCGCACCAACGGCATTTACAAAGAAAAAATAAATTGTACATATATAGGTCTATAAGCTGCAGGTGCCCATGTTGAGATATTCACACAGAAAGATACACGGTAATGATGTACGGGTCTGGGTTGTGGCGGGCCAAGAAAGAGGTTTAGATGCCTCTAAATTCACTTCCTCATTAGAGTCTATTCTCAATGAAAATGAGTCGGAATGTAATAAAACACACAGCATTTTGAAGCTTAACATACAGAGAACACAACACACTCTCTCCCTCTCCTTCATTCCTTTGCGTGAGCCGATTTACCTCTGTCCGTCTGTGTCTTCACTTTTGGTTCAACCTGCTCCCGCGCTTTAGTGAGTGAGCAAGAGAGAGGGCGCCCCTAGAGGCCGTTAGCCCCCAAAAATATATTAATTAGCTGCATCATTGTATAGGCCACAGGGTTCAAATCGTGTCAAAAAAGTAGCACCTTATAGGCCGACTTTTTGGATTTCTTGTTTTTATATTTTGAGTTTGGAGATTGAGTTAATGAATTACCATGCCTTGCCTTTCTGTGCACTGGTGTATGAATGGGCACGGATGACTGCTTCCTTCGTATAATGTGTTTTCACTATCCAAAACCGTGCAAACATTCTGGCTCACTTTTTTGGAACCATTTGTTTGCCCATTTGGTTGCTAATTTCACCACATTTCTTCCTCAATCTTTCCTGTTAATATCCTCCTGCTGTTTTTTTTACTGCTCATATTTAGTAGCAAACATTTGGTCCAGATTGTGAAGCCAGTTGCGTGGTGGTGTTTATTCCCAGGTGCAGCAGAGGAGGCAGAGGAGGCAGGTGGTGGTTCACTTTACGGGTAGTGCAGGTTGGTTAGAGCAGAGGAAATTATGCTTCTGGCCCAAAGATGGTGGAACTGCCTTGCCAAAAAACATCTGCTCCCAAAGTCTGTGAGTTAACTTTGCCCTGAGTCTTTGCATAATGAAGGAAATATCCAACTAAACATACAAGAAAACCCCATGGGACGGCATTAAAAACACCACCAGGAGCTGAGTTTACAAAGAGGAAGATGTAAACATGCAGCGTGAGTACATAAGGAACTGGCTGTTTTAAGTTTTTGACTTGCTTGTATAAGTTAATACATTAAAGGGCACATATTATGCATACCTGTTTTGTTATTGGCCTTTAAACATACTCTTCACATGAGAATAAGATGGCAAGTTAAATGCTTGAAATAAGTAGAAATGATCTTGTTTTGAGTAAAGTAAGATGGAATAAACATAAAATATCTTGTTTAATTAAAATATAGCGTTTTCTAACTTGAAACGAGAAAAAAAAATGCTACTAAGATTGAAACAAATGATATTTTAAGAAAGTCAAAATGCATCGATATACTTGCATCAATCACTTTTTAACTTATTGTCGTACTTCAGGAATTCTATTTTTCCAGTGTTGAACCTTTGCTTCTCAGTCAGGCATTCCCTGAGGCATACAACAGCACAGGAGACTTCTGGATCACTACCTCTGAGGAGTGTTTTCAAAGAGTAAAAAAAGGCAAAGGAGACGAGCTTGAAAAAATTATGAATGAAATTAGCGTGAATGAAGCTTAAACACACCTCCAGTTCTGTTTTTGATAAGGGAACAATGTTATGACATGGCAAAAAGCTCAAAACAAATTACATTTTGCACTTAAGACTTTAAAGATACACTTTGGAACATTTCTGGTAGGGGAGTAGACCACCTGCCTGCCTTAACTGAGATGTTATTGCTTGTTATTGCCCATATCAGATATCAAGCATTTCTTCAGTTACAGGTGGGTTATTGCTCTTTATTGCTCAAAAATGAATCAAAAACATCACTTGCTTGACTCAATAGAAATACAGTAGATAAGTTTAAAGCAACACTGCGGAACATTAAAGGCATGGAGCTGAAGAGAGTGCCAGAAAAGTTTGCTTTAACCTTTTTTAAATAAGGAATGCATGATTTGATTGAAAGTGAGTTACATAAGGTTAATATTTGTGTTTGATTTTTCTGCAGACACTTTCACACAAACAGCTAGGTGAGGACAGTTTTGTCAGTTCCCGGAGGAGTGATGATAGAATCCAGCTCAGACCTGCTCGTGTGGACAGATGGAACGATAAGTACATGCAGTGAGGAGGCTGGGCTCGGTAAGCAACGCCGAGTCCAGAGGAAAAGTCAAGGAGAAGACTGAAAAGAACCATCTTCTCTTTCCTTTTTGTCTTTTCCCTTTTGGCACCTTTTTGATTGCTAAAACCTGTGTGGACAATCAGAAAGAAATTACTCACTTCAGATGTACATGTGTATATGTGGCATTTCAATAATCTGATAACTCCAGAAATCAAATAATTATAAAATGTTTGGTGTGGATTTAAACATAATCAGTGTCGCATAGTCATTGTTCCCAAATATAAACACTGTAAATGAAAACCTGTTGTTCATTACTGAGGGGAAGGGGAGGGGGGCACTTTCTTGTGATGACACTCAGTCGTTTTAAACTTGTATTGTATTGCACTGTTTTACTTGTATTGTGCTTCACAGCCTTGACAAAGCATTACATCATTATTCCTTCTTCACACAGTCGGTGGTGAGCTGCGTACACAGCTGTCCTGGGGCAGACTGACGGAAGCAAGGCTGCCAATCTGCACCATCAGCCCCTTCGACCCACATCGATTTTTACAATGACCATTTAATATAAGATCATTATTTATTTTATTACATATATATATAGTATATATATACTATATATATATATTGAAGTTAGCAACATGATCAGAGATTTTAAGTTCCTGTGCAGAACTGCACTGAGTTGTGACTAAAGATTTTAGAGTCTCAAAGTAAGGTTTATACTGGAAAAAAATGAAGAACCTCAGGTAGAGAGGAACCCGATACCGCGTTAGGCGTAGGCATAGGCCTGCCATGCGTGAGCTCATAGGGGGTGAAGCCAGATCTTTGATTTACTGTGTAGCGCATTGTCATTGTTGCTGCTGGCAGTTGTGAAAGCCAATCAGTGGTGTTAGAGTCATGGCACATATTTAGCCAGTAAAGTTTTGAGAGTTCTATGAGCCCGTTCAGCCATAGAATTTCCTTTTGGGTGGTACACTGCAGAAAATGTTTTGTCAACACCCAAAAGCTTACAAACTTCTGAAATTTCCCTGGCAGTAAAATGCGAGCCATTGTCAGTATGTATTTCTATGGGCACACCATGAGTAGGAATCCAATCAGTGACTAAAGCATGCACAACAACAGAGCTTGTTTCGATTTACAAGGATAGAAATGAACCCAACCTGAAAAAGTATCAATGATTGTTAGGAGGAAACGTTTTCCTTTACAGGAGTGAATCATGTCAGTAAAAATCCATGTGCAGAAATCTGTCCAGGCGCAGTACCACAGCGCAACTTGCCAGGAGGTATAGAATGCGGATGTGGATTGAACATAGAACAGGAGACACAAGTCTTAGTAAAATCTCTGCACAATTTATAAGGTGTGGGATGATAGAAATTGTCACTTAAAATGGAAACCATTTGTCGCGCATTTACATGAAGACTTGCCATGTATGCCAGAAAGAACTTGGAAGACCATATTTGGAGACAAGTAGGGTAGCCCCGTAGGACCACGATAGATGCCATCCTCATATAAATCTGCATTTGTGGCGTTTTCCCAGAAGACAGGATTTTCGCTTGCCTGGTGCTGGTGTATATCAAGATGGACGTTTGTTTGTGCATAAAGTGTTGGACATAGAGAAAGCAGGGTGTGAGGCACTAAAGGTGTCAAATGCTGGACATAGAGCCCTTCAGAGGTGGTTGAGGCGCCTTGGAAGTGCCAGAAGTCAATTTCACCGGGTTGAGCAAAAGACTGAACAGTCTGTAGAAAAGTAGAACTTACCTCACCTCCAGAGCAAAGAAGATTATTAGCTAGATATCCACCGATATCCTTAGCTGCTGTATCAGCTGCAGCATTCCCCACTGCAGTCATGGAACCAGATTTTGAATGACCGGAACTTTTACCACAGCCAACTCCAAAGGTATCATCAAAAGAGAAAGGATCTCTTCCCACAGATCCCTGTGGGCTATTGGCATTCCTTGAGCTGTAAGAAAACCCCCTCTTCGCCAAACAGGCAAGTCACGAATGATTCCGCCATGCACATACTGAGAATCAGTAAAAATTGTACAAGTCCTTCCTCCGGCAAATTGTAAAGCCAGTTTTACTGCCATAAGTTCTGCATATTGTGCGGAATGTCCAACCTCTGGGCCCCAAGTAGCCACTATGGAATGTTTTTAGAATCAACAAATTGCACCACTGCAGCCGCAGCGAGCAAACTTCCGTCACTGTGACGATGACAATGTCCGTCAGTGAAAAGCATAAGAGAGCTTTGGATCGGGGTGTTGGTAAAGGTCAGATCTTAAGGATAATACAGCTTTTAGAAAAAACTTCACAGTTATGTGGAGTTCCTGTCGCAGCCAAACCTGAAGAGGAGTTGGATAGATCCGCCGCCACATAAGTCAAATTTGGTGCAGTCAAAATGGAAGACAGACGTTGCTGCCTCTGTGGAGTCAGGGCGAAAATATGCGATTGTACATAAGCCACAACAGAATGCGACGTATGTATCACCAAAGGATGTCCCATAACAAGATGAGCACATTTAGTCAAAAGTTTGGACAAACGTATCTGCATATAACGCACAAGAGACTGATTTCTTCGCGACAGGGTCCAGAAGTGTAGATACATACAACAGGATGCGTCGGCCACCAGAGGGACATTTCTGCCATAAAGTACCATGTCCTGATCGTTCTGTCAGGGTTGTGTCCAGGTAAAAAGTCTTCGTGTAATCTGGAAGAGCCAGATTAGCACAAGAAGCAAGGCTTTGTTTGAGTTGCGTAAAAGCAGCGTCCGCCTCTGGAGACCAGTCCAGAGTTGCATTTAGCTCTCTGACTCCAGCTTTTTTATGATGTCCCGAAGTGGTGCCGTGAGCCCCGTGAAGTCAGGTACGTGTCCTCTAGAGTAGTTGGCAAGACCTAAGAGGGACAACAGTCCTTTGACGTCTGTTGGTCTAGGTGTGGAGAGGATCGCTTGTTTCTGGTTTGGAGATGGTTCAATGGAGCCTGATGAAATAATTTTCCCTAAGAACCGAACAGGGGGTCTACAACATTGTAACTTCGACTTGGACACCTTGAAGCCATGCTTTAAAAGCTGTTCTAAAACACTAGATGTAGTTTTGAGACAATCACTCGAGTCCTTTGAAGCTATGAGTATGTCATCGACATATTGAATGACTACACTGGCCTCACTCACCTGTGTATCTTTCAAACATCGTTTCAGACAATCATTAAAAATTCCTGGACTATTTTTGTGACCTTGAGGTAGAACTTTATATTGGAGTTTAACTCCACAATGTGTGAATGCGAACTGGTACCTACTCTCTTTAGCGAGTGGTATGGAATAGAATGCATGTTTCAAATCAATAACGGAAAAGTAAGTCATATCTGGTGTGAGAATGGAAAGGCACTTGTGTGGGTCTGGCACAGGCAGAAGTGGAGTCGTTGTTACCTCATTTACTTTACGCAAGTCATGCGCTGGCCTAAAAGTACCATCAGGTTTGGGTACAGGATTGAGAGGTGTATTCCACGTTGAATCAGAGAGTTCAAGGACTCCTGCTTTCCATAAATCATCTAGTGCAGAGTTGACCCCATCGAATTGCTGCTTCGTTCGAAAATGGCCTTTGAGGAACATATATTCTGTCGCCAGGCAAGACTGTCAAGACAACCGGCTCCACACTCAGACATTGACCTATGTCAGAGCCATCTTTGGCCCACAATTCAGATGGAAATTTGGAGAGCATCTCTTCACTAGCTTCATGGTCTGTCAATTTCTCGACCATGCGATCTTGCCAGAAAGTTCATCATCCATCAGGAGTTGATCTTTTACTTCAGTTAACAGAATTTTAAATCTGGAATAGATGTGGGTACCCAATCCACAACACGTTGAGCTTGTAAGTCAATGGTCCTAATTCCCTAGCCTCAAATCCAGGCCTAGGAACAGGGAGCAATGTGGGTCTGTTTGAGTATCCCGTTTGAAAAACGGCGAAAGGTCGGGAGGCAGATTTACGGAGGCCACAACACCAGTCTTGTGTACATAGATACATTGAGTAAAAACTCCAAATTCTCTTACTTTTCAAATATGAGTTAAAGTTGTCCTCATAACCTCATCCTTTCCCTGTCTGTCATAATACATAGTCACATGTAAGGGGTCCGCAGGAGGAGCGTACGGGAAGCAGGTGGAGAACCAAGGTTTCCACAGCAACATGTGGTAGTAGAGTCCTTTCATTTTGTACTGTCTGTGGTTATGTAGCAGTCCCCAATAGATCTTCGCATGGGTTGGCTCTGAAGATTGGCATATAATACACTCGATGACCCGACTGGCCAGAGCAGGTTACTGATTGTCCATTGGGCCATGATACTGTGAGTCCATCCGGAGAGCACATGATTGTTGCTCCAGTCATTTGCAAAATGTCTCTGCCCATCAAATTGACAGGAGTCTGTGGTGAAAATATGGCAGGCATAGTAATTGTCTGTCCTGCAATTCTGAAAGTCAATGGTTTTGTGATGCGTAGAGGTGTTGCTTGTCCCATGAGTCCTGAGAGATGGATGCTTTGGTCGCTCAATTCAGATGTAGGAACCAATCTCATAGTAGAGTGTGTGGCTCCAGTGTCCACAAGCATCATTGTTCTTTCGCCTCCCACCTCTACATCGAAACAAATGGTTCTCGGGTGGCGACAAGACTCATTGGGCCCCCCTAGTAATATGCATCACCTTCTCCTCCATAATACTGTCCGCCTTGAGTCCATGGAGGTTTGTGGCAGAGTGTTGAGGCTTATGCTGCCATTGCTGTTGATTTTGGTGTCCATGCGCCGGTGCTCCGCCGCTGTTTATCGGGGCTTCTCCTACAGTCACGAGCATAGTGACCAAGGAGGCCGCAGTTGTAGCACTTCATCACCATGTTGCTGTGATCCGCCTCGACCCATTCCTGCTCCCCTGCCGCGTCCACCCTGCCATCCATTACCTCTGCCTCTTCCTCGTCTATTCTGAGTATTTCCCTGATAAGGGTACGGTGGTGTCACGTATAATACGTTTACGGGTGATGGGGCTGGTGCAAGTGTGGATGCAGGTGGTGTTTGGTTGTCAGTTGCCGGAGTTGTGGCCACCATCTGCGTCCTAAACCTCCTTTTTTGTTTTGTAGCCTGATTTCTTGCTTCTGAGAGCTGGAGCTTCAACAGCTCAACTTGCAGTTGAGCAGTCCTTATCAGTCTGATCTTTCTGTTGTTGATTGTATAAATCGGCATGATGTCTGAGGTATAGCACAAACTGGTCGCTATTAGCAGTCAGGCCTGGGACCGCTTTTAAAGCCGTCTGAATAGGTTGCGGAAGTGCAGCCAGAGCTTGTTGTAAGAACAGGCATGTGGTCTGTGGAGAGCGCATTGGATGTGTATGCATTGTTTTGATGTATGCAGAAATGCATTGTTCCATAAACTGATTGGGGCATTGGCCTGGGGTAAATGGTGTCAATGTTGGTGGTGTAGGTGTAGTCCAGTGGGAAATCGCTCTTTGAGGTGCATTAGTTATGTTTGTGCATGGGGCTCGAAAGGCTCTTCAAATGGATGTATTGGTTAGGGCCGTTTCCCTAAAAATGGAATCAGTAACATGTGATGAAGAGGACGCATTAATTAATGCTTTCACATCTCCCAGTGCCAGAGTCATGTGATTGGTTTCTGCCCGTAGGGCCGTGTACCAGGACGCACCTCCTTGAGACAGGGGTGGCAATTTATCTTTGACTAAAACCAGATCTGCATGTGACATGTGTTTATAGATTCTGGGAACCACTCCATCCAGTCCCGGAGGGCCTGTAGCCAGGAGTGGGAAATTGTGTGCGTGCGGGGGATTTTGGCTGGGTTTGCTAAATAAGCGCGTTTAGTTTTTAATTTAGGTAATTTCGCCAATTCGTCTCTTAATTTGCTGCTTCAACAGGGCCTTCAAATAGGCTAACCCTTTTCCACTTTCTTCTGCTTTTTCCTCCCATGCCGCTCGCTCCGCCGGGTCTATTGCTGCCTTACTCTGCTCCTTGAAATATCGTTGAGTCTCTTTAGCTTGATGAATTTGAGAGTTTAAGGTGTTGACCTTTTCCCTTACGTCATATGCTTCTACATTGTCGTTGTCATCGTCATCGCTGTCTTCGAGAGAATATATTAAAGATGATTCTCTTCGTTGGGTGTCGGACAGCAGGTTGGGGAACTACTTTCAGTTCCTTGAATTGGTCACTCAATTTAAGCAGTTCTGGGGCAGTCTTTTTGAGGCATTCCTCAGATACTTCGGTTTTCATTTTATCCAATTTAACTTGATGTTCTTCCAGTTGAGCCTTTAATTTGCTTTCAGTCGCTTTGACTTGTTTGGTTAGAGTGATGAAATGTTCGGTCATGCTTGCTGCTGCCATTTCTGCAGAGAGTGGATCACGCTTCTTAGCTATTTGTTGCTTCTCATCTTTTTGATAAATTTAATTGTCTCGCAAGCATATCGTTCAGTTGTCCTAATTGGTCTTCATCCAGTGGTTGCGAAGGTTGTACATCTGCATTCAAAAGTCCATGCAGCGACAGCAAAGGGTACAACCCTGTCGGGCCAGCAGGTGGTCGCTGTAGGATTACTTACCTCAGCGTAAGAGGCGGCGCCTGCTTTGCGAGGACGTCCTTACTTGGTTTTGCCACCACAAACGCTGTTGTGTTCTCCGCCCACATTACTCTAAGCACCTCCTTCAGAGGGCGGATCCAGTCCCGTCGTTTCTGCAGTTCCTCTTTTCTGTCTCTCATCTTTTTCCTCTCTTCAGATGTCATGTCGCCTCTTCGTAGTTCGCCTTTTGTCCTGGACAGCTCCTGCTGTCGCTTCGTCCAATGTGGTGACAAGTGCGGTAAACTTACAGAGCTGCACTGCCTTTGTCACATCTTCTCCTTCTTCCCATCAGTCCACTTTCACAAATCCTAACTAAATCACTTACCTTCCCTCTCTTGTACCATGCATGTTGTGGCATTCGGGGCCACGCCCGTGCGATCCATTCGCGCGATAACATTGTGTGTTCTCCCAGACATCTTTAGTTTATTTATCCTTATAGTTACTTTAAAACAGTAATATTTTATCGCTACCCCGCTCAGAAACTTCTGTCCCGCGTAACTAATAACGAAGGGCGTCTAAACCCATTAATTCTTTGAAACATTAATATTTTATCGTTACCCACCGCTCAGAAACTCTTATGTCCCCGCGTAACTAATAACGAAGGGCGTCTAAACCCGTTAATTTCTTTGAAACATTAATATTTTAATCGTTACCCCCCGCTCAGAAACTCTTATGTCCCGCGTAACTAATAACGAAGGGCGTCTAAACCCGCTAATCTTGTGTGGGCTCTTATCAGCTTAGCCTCTATAAGGTTTTTTATCAGCTCCCCAGTCTGACAACGCATCCCCAGGAACGTTTTGATTCGCGCACCGCGTCCGGTTTGCGGGGAGATATCACCTACGTGGGTCTTTCGACCGTTTTACAGCGCAACGCGCAACGCGTGACTCTTCATAATACGTCTTCTTTAATGTTTCAACTTTATTTGCTCTTTAGGATCCTAACGACTTTCCCTTCTACAGTCCACCGTCAAATTAGACCTGATTAACCAATGTATGGATTTTCCCACAATGCTAAATTTGAAAAAATGCCAATAGACTTACTTTGATCTCTAAAAAAGGAGAGAGAATCCAAAATAGTCTTACCTTTTCTAGTTGTGGGATCCCAAGGAAAATCCAAACATCAGGCGTGGAGTGTAGGACTGGTATGTCTACCGCAATGATAATAGGATGGGTCCGGTCCGTAATCCGTCCGCGTTGACCAACGCTCCCCCTTCAGTCAACGTCGGGGTTCACCATTTGAAGTTGCCTGCTCTTTTCTTCTGTTGGTATTAATAAAGGCAATCAACCGTGTATTCTTGTCCTGTTTTATTTTACCTTCACAGCTGATCATTAATCTGCCAACAGTCCGTGTTCGTTTTCTGTAAGAGTGGAGTGTTTAATGTCGTCAACGCTTTCCTACGCTACAGAATCTAATAACACATACCAGATATAGTGATGACCAGGATTCAGCAAGTTCTCCTTCGAAGATTTATTCCCTATTACAAAGCCACCTAATACAAGGTCCTGGACGTCCAGAGACGCTAACAATGGTCGTTCTCTCCTCTAACTTCTTCTGAACACACCAACCCGTCCCGAACGCCAGTATTTTATTACAAAACAAAACATGAATAATAATGAATATGCAGTGCGGAGGATGGGATCATTCTTCGTGTATTTCTGTGATTGGTTCAGGTTCTGGTTTTCTGATATTATTTCAACCACGCCTGCTTACACTCCTGGCTTTCGTCAGTCCAGTTTAAACCCAGTTTTTGGGGATTTAATGACCTTCAGATAACACAAAAGCAGAAATACCACAGGAGTACCTCTCCTGCAACTCAGATAACAACACGTTGCACAAGACTATACATGGCACTTTCAAACAGTGACTTTAAAACATATACTTTAGTGTAATATAAAACATATACTTTAGTGTAATATAAAAGTAGAAAAACCCTTCAATATATAGTGTGTAACAAATTATCAATAAAAGCCACATAAAAGTTAAATATGTTTTCCTGTGGTTTCCAAACGTTTTAATGGTGTAGCCCATGCTTTTGCAAGTTCATTGTGTTGCTGTTTCTACATTTTGAACCTGTACAATATTCCAAGTGCATTTCCATGTAATACCAAAGACTCACAAAATAATTGTTAAAGCGTGCACAATAAAAGACCTTTAAAAAGGTGGCCACTAAACATACATTTGACTTTTTTCCAAGGTTGAAGTCATTTCAAATAATTAGAAAGTCCACATGAAAGCCGCCAGAGGGTAGGGCATTCAGATTACTATAACAAGTTCATTTTATTTTATTTTAATCATAGCAGTTAATATACGTTTCCTATTTGATTGTAATCTAATTACTTAGAGAAGACCTTGATGTTAGACTAGCAGCCACACATGCAATTAAAAGTTGACCCAACATGAATTTATTATTTTGACTTTTAAACACTCAAATATAGTAAAAAAAATAAAAAACATTGACATCAAAAGCTCTGCCTTTATGTTTTTCCTTTATTCATTTATTAATTATCATATTTGTATTATATTTTTCTAAATTAAAAAACTCCCCAAAAACAAATAAAACAGGATCATTGACAAACAAATTGAGTAAAATTGAAAACAAGGCATCCAAAGAAAAAAAGGTTAAGGCACACAAGGTCCAAAATAAAAGTCCCATTTAGTCCAGTTTCTCTCAAATTTGTTAAGTTGAGTGCGCATGTCATTCCACCCCCCCATTTTCCATATGTTAGTTATGGTGTTGGTCCAGTCCTTAATCGTTGGTGCAGTTTGTGTCATACATATTTCTTAGATGGCCTTTTTCCCAGCTGCCAAAAGTATGTTCCAGAGGTATCCATTTGTGTTGTCCATGGCAGGGATTTTGAGGCCCAAATAGATAGTTCTGAAATTGAGTGGGCTGGTGGTGTCAAAAACAGTCTGCAGTGCCTTGTTCATTTCTGTCCAATATTTTGCGCAAGACACTCCCAGGATAATGATGTGCTTCCCGGCAACCACAATTTCTCCAACATTCAGCCCTGTGAATAATAAGCACTTTGACGGGTAAAAAAATATGGGTCAAATTCTTCCAACAGAATTGTTTGTGTGTCCTCCATTTTCCCACTCCTTGTCCATTAAAAAAAAAAAAAAAAACTCCCAAATTTTATGATTTAACTTTAACGTATTTAGTTGTTAACTAATAAATTGCAAAAACCTGCAAGGAGCCCACTGACTGTTCCAAAAAGGGTCAGAAGGTAGAAGGAAAACCATTTTTAAAAACTCACATATCCAATTGTGTCCAGGTCCCTTCCATTGAAAGAAAAGGAAATAAAGGGAAGAATGTCATATTGTTCAGGGATCCGGCAGTGTATCTGCAAATACCGATGCCACCTCCAGTGTGGTATATATATTTTTTTGCCATCCACGTTGAGCCTTAGCCTTGTGGGATAAAGCAGAGTGTACTGTCTTATGTGGGACTTTACATCATCATCATCAAAGGCCTTGCATTTCTTCACCACTCTCGCAGAGTAGTTGTTGAAGAAAGACGTGGAGTTTTGTTGGTTTGAGATTTCTAGTTATCCCCATGACACACTGACTGAAATTGTGGAACTTAAGTAGAACCGATCTTGGACGCTTGTTTGGGGGCATCTTGGAAGCCATGGAGCGATGTGGACAGCTTTTATATCCCAGCTTTTGTTGGAAGTTTTAGATATTCAAAACTCTTTTTTAATGGTGAACTGGGCCAGACTGGGAAACTTGCAGCGCACAATTAAAAGCATTTATACATTTAAACAAGAGACATTAAAGAAACTACATTTAAAAGCGCGGACAATCTTTGTAGGATTCTCGCTTTTTGTTTTTCAAAATAGTGCAAAAAACGCTCAGTGGAAGGTTCAGACTGAGAGTTCCAAGCTGTGGGAACGGCATAGGAGAATGCTCTCTTCCCTCGATCAGTCTGTACTCAAGGGACAGTGCTTCATGTGAGCGCAGGCATTGTGCCTCCAGCTCTCTGGGCATTGTGACTCCAGCTCTCTGGGCATAGTGACCTCCGCTCCTGGGCATTGTGACCTCCAGCTCTCTGGGCATTGTGACCTCCAGCTCTCTGGGCATTGTGACCTCCAGCTCTCTGGGCATAGTGACCTCCAGCTCTCTGGGCATTGTGACCTCCAGCTCTCTGGGCAAGTGTACCTCCCAGCTCTCTGGGCATTGTGACTCCAGCTCTCTGGGCATAGTGACCTCCAGCTCTCTGGGCATTGTGACCTCCATCTTCTCTGGGCATAGTGACCTCCAGCTCTCTGGCATTGTGACCTCTGCAGATCTCTGGGCATAGTGACCTCCAGCTCTCTGGGCATTGTGACCTCCAGCTCTCTGGGCATAGTGACCTCCAGCTCTCTGGGCATTGTGACCTCCAGCTCTCTGGGCATAGTGACCTACAGCTCTCTGGGCATTGTGACCTCCAGCTCTCGGCACAAAGGCACACAGATGAGGTCCAACACTATCATAAATAGATGTATAGGTTAGAGTCATATGTGAGTGAGCCTCAGAGCACCCAAAGAGGACCATTCAGGCCTGGCACAATCACAGTGATGGGTGAGTTTATCACAACTCATTACAAATCAATCAAATCAACATAAAGAACAGCACCATAATCCAACATAAGTAAAAAGATAGCAGATACAGAAGTGAAGTGTGAAGCAGGATTTGTTACCATAATAACAAGCAAGCTTTATATTACATTTTTGAACTCAATTTTGCAAGTGAGACTTAAAAGAGAGCTCTTGGTCTAGTACAAAGCCAAGCACTAAAATAGAGAGTGAATCATGCAGACGATAATTTAAAGAATAAGTGCGTATCTGCAGAAATTCTCCCAAGGGCTCTGACCATGTTTTATAATCTAAATTTTAACTTATGTTTTTCAAATGTTTTTGCTGCATAAAAATGTAAATGATTCTGGTCTGTGAGCCGCTCTGAATAGGTCACAGCCCTGAGAGGCAGGCTGAAGCTAAATTGGGCCTGGCTTTAGTGAACAGACAGTAATCAAACACATGCAAAGTGTATGCCCATACTCCCACCAAAGCAGAAAGACAGAAAATATATACTGTATCTGATAAAGTCTGAATATTGCGGAACAAACCAGGTCGGAACCAAGACTAGCCCAGAATCAAACCAGGTCTAAACCAGGTCCAAACCAGGTCTAAAGCAGAATTAAATAAGGCCAGAAAAACCATCAAACCAGGTTCCAACTTTTAAATTCTTACTAACCCAGAATGAAACCAGAAAACAAGAAAAAAAAATCTATAATAACAATATTTGGAAGATGGGTCGCGGGCCGGATCAAATCGTTTGGCGGGCCTTATCTTGAATTGAATAGCCCTGCCTTAGATGTTTAGTAATCTCAAAACAGAGATTTTAAAGGCAAATGTCGTCAGAAAGGCGCAGCAGTCAAACCGGTCACATTTGCGCCACACCTGAAAGATTCACAAGCCCAAGTCCTTGATCCACAAGTCTGAGTCCTCTAGCCTCGAATCCAGAAGTTGGAGTACCACATCTCTGCTACGTCGATATAAACTGTAACAGAAAACTTGGAATTCCAAAAATCCAATCTCCTCCTCAACAGGCTAATAAACTATTAAATGTTGAGGTTAATCCCTAATCTTGACGGATAAACCTCACTCCCTGATCGGTTCCTGTGTAGAGATATTTTCCTAACAGGCAGCAAAAGCCCCACAGCTGGGTTTGTTTGTGTGACCCTTCGGAGGCGGTGGGTTGTCAGTCGGACTCCCAGGATCCCCTCCCGATGAACAGATTAATAGCTCGGCCCCGGCATTTGACGGAATGCGCAGAAGGAAAAGTGCAGCATATATTGTGAGGGTTACTGGTATTTTTATTCTTGGGTAGAGTAGGCCATATTATTACTGGTATTTTAAGGAATGTAGTGAAGTGTCAACCTGTACATTTTGACAAAGTTTCCCCTCTACATATCAGTTTTGGCCCTGTAAAAATCTGTTATGGTTCAGGTTTACAGAATAACACGTTTCAGGTTATCTACCCCGACCATACCATCTAAAGAATGCCTAATCTCACAATGCAAATATCTCACATTGCAAATATACCGGTAAAACAAATGTATATTGTTTAATCATTCACCTGTTTACTTTGTGTGTTTGTTGCCCTTCTTGTCGCTTCCAGCCGAATCGTGAGTGAAGTGTCACACAGGACAGGACAAATAATTAGAATTTTGCTTATGGATCAATTTTTCGATCATTTCATTGTAGATTTAGCATTCTGAAATTGGGGTGAGTTGACATTGAGTAAACTGACAGAATCAGGGACTGTGCTCAGGGCTACACTGAGGTAAGTATTTTCTGACGGAGCCTCCTCTTCCCTCGGGAAAAACAAACCAAAAAACGTTCAAGATCATCCACATTAGCAAACATCAATACGGTATAGCCTTCTAGTCAAATGCACTGCTTACAATGGCTTTCAAACAGGAGAATAACAGAAGTGTTCACTGTGGGAGGTTTAATTATATTGTATAAAGTTTATTTCTGCACCGATCTGTAGGAAGCCATTTTGTTTTTGCTATTTTAAATAAGCTCTCTGGCTTTAGCCCTGTTTATTATGACACTAATGAGTAAAGAGTTTATTCAGAAAGTCGCTATAACACCATGTTCCTCCTGCTGAGTACCGTGGGCAAAAACATTCACATTCTCTAATTGCAATTTACTTTTGAAGATTTTGTGCACCTTCGTTTCTGGAAGTGGAATTTCCTGCTGAGTTCACCTTCCTCCTTCAAATTGGGTGCATTAATCAACTACAAACAAATACATTCTGAATTCCAGAATGGAGGAAGCAAACGAGAAGTAGAACATGATGTGATTTCAATAGAGAAACTGAGATTAACCTCAGAAGATCAGTAAATATGAAAAATCAAGGGGATTTTGTCAGATACATGTGAGTGATATCAAAGCCTAGATATTACGAAGGTTTTACTGGGCAAATACGCACAACAGTTTTATTTGTAATTCATCTCAAGTTAATGTTGAAGCTGAAATCAGAACAAATGGTTTTCTACCCATTGTAAAAAAAAAAAAATAAAAAAAAAAATAACTGACGTTTCTGGAAATTCAAAATTGTTGGTTATATTTTTGTTATGTAGAATTAAAATCATTGGTAATTCTGCTGTAGGTTAAGTTGTGAAATTATATTTGAAGTTTGAACAGTTTGACAGAGCATTGTAAATGCATATAAGATTTGCATGAAAATAAAATAAAAACCTGTCCATCCGGAGCAGGGAGAAGTAGCGATAACTTGTAATCGTTATTCCAAAAAATAGTAATAGTGTAAGTAAATAATAATAAAACCTTTACCTTTGTGAATGCCTCATATACACGTTAAAACTATAAGAAACCATGACAACAACAATGAATAACAAACATTTCAGAATTACATAAACAATTAAAAATAAGCCTTTCTAAAAAAATAATAATGAAAAGGTAGATTTCTAGTAGGTACAAATTGAATTAAATAAAAACGATATACTTAGTGATAGTCCTTTATACTGGTTGCTATACTGCAAAAACAGCAGCATTAAAATAAAGAATGGGGATATTTTATAGTAAAAGTATTTTCACATTTTTGTAGTTTATAGTTAAAGTAACAATCTCAAATGTGTGTTTCGAGATGGGCTAGCCTAACTGCTGAAACAATTTAAGATTAAGATTACATAAATGTTTACACACTGGAAAGAAAAAGTTATAACTACAGTAACTTGAGGCTTATTTTGAACCAAATGTACTTCATCTTATCCTGCCAAATGAAAGATCCCTCTATAACTATTAAGGTCTGTTTTAATCAGTAATTTAATCGAGCAAGTGTCAGGTAATTACAAAGCAAAGTCTCGTGAGAAAAAGATGTCAAGAAATCGAAGAATGTCTCTGAACCCTTTTCCTAAACGGTCATTAAGAAAGGACTTAGTGAACCTTAGAGGATGCTACCATTACTACAATTATCGCCCTGACAACGGTAATTATATCTGTTTTTAATAAACCGACTCTCGTTATGGAGAAATGACTAATTAAAGCCATTCATTTGAAGTGAGTGCCATGTTTCCTATGGGACTCTTCAGGCAGCGCGAGCAGGGATTTGTGTGGAAGGCGCCGGAGTTAGCTTAGCCATTTAGAAGAATATTTTTGGATCAGTCATCCTCAATATCTGCCAAAGATTCATTTGGTTTTCAGGTTTGAAATAATTTAAATATCACCAAATCCTCCTTTTAATTCCAGTCAAAGTAAAAGATCAGAAAGGTTTGTGTATTTAGGCGCTGCTTTAAAGTGTCTGCACTCCGTGTACTTGAGGAAAAAAAGCATTTTTTCCACAGTATCATTACAGACATACTATAAAAGAAGCACAACAAAGCAAAACAACATAATAAGACACAGAACAAGACACAGAGAGACCAACTTAAACATTCCTACATATGGAGTCCGGTGTAATTGTCCCATTTAGTACACATTGAAGTCAGAATGTTATTATATACATTTTTTGAATGTCAATTATTATGTCAGTCCAATCCTTTTGTCCATGGCAGGAGTGTTGAGGCCCAAAAACATAAATCTGAAATCTAGTGGGATGGTGATATCAAAGACTTGATTGATCTCAGTCCACTATTTCTGAGCAACAGGACAGTCCCAAAAAACATGGTAATATTGAGCCTCATTTTTCAAGTTTTTTAAGACGATAACAATCAGGTCCAGACAGTGTTTTAAAGGGGCTGTACCTGATTTTCACTCTTTTGAAACGTGAAAAACAGATCTCGTTTTGCCCCAGTGCAGATATATTGTAAAAGCATCTATTCAGGGAAAATGAGACCACAACGCTTTCTCTGTATCTATTTATAGAACTTTTTATTCTCAGACAAGCAGGGAAAGTGCGGCGGTGTTACGGATCAGTTTGGGGCAATATGGGCGTGGCTTCCAGGAACACTTCTTAAAGGGCCTATATCATGCAAAATCGACTTTTAGAGCTTCTTACAGTGCTATTGGTGCCTCGTACATGTGCCCAAAGTGTTTTTTTTGATTGATTTCTGCAGTTTTTAACTAGAGTCAGTCTTTATCCTTCCCCCCGGATGAGCAGACGAACGGGGCCTACTCACCAGGATGAGTCAGCCGCAGCACGCTTCCCTGTTTCAGCCCATCCTCCAGGAAGCACTCTGTACCTGTAACACGCCCTGTCCTAAACTCACTTAGGACCTAAACGTCGATACAGTATTTAAAACAAAAAAATACATTTATTTAAACAAGGTCCTTGGAAGCCACGCCCATAAATGGTCCGTAACACCGTTAAGTATGCAAAGCACACTCTGGCCTCAGAGAGTCGTGAAAAGTGCTTATAAACTCATCACAGTGAATATTTCGGATGCTGAGAACGCATTAGGGAAGTCAGAGATTCATGTGGAGCATAAAGAGCTTAAAATGAACTATTTCTGTTTTTCACGTTTCAAAACAGTAAAAATTAGGTATAGCCCCTTTAAGTGGTGGTCTTTATGTCCTCACGGGATCTAACTTTTACCTGAGCGCTCGGTTGAATGCTGTGTGGTCTGGAGGGTGCGAGGACGGAACAGCTATTGTCAGCTCAAGAGTCCAACGCTGGAAGTGTCCATCAAAGAGCTGAGTGCGTAGCCGTGCAGCGCTGTGCCCTGTTTCTGTCAGTGGAAGAACAAATGAAACACGGAAAATTAGACCGTATTCATTATTCTATCATGTATAATTTGTGTTATTTATGCCTATGAAGGTTGTTTAATTATGATTATCTTGTCCATATGGGGATAGTAACATGACTCTAGTGCACTAAAGTTCATTAGTGACGATCCTGGCCATTCACAGAACGCACCAGGCCCTCAATTTGCTTCACTTCACCTCATATTTTGGCATACTCACACCTCTTGTTTGGAATTCCACGCCTTGCATTGTCAGCAATTACGCCGGCGCTAGAAATGAACTCAACACTCAACACACTGCTACGATCGGGGGCAAAATATGGCCCAACATTTTATTTTTAGGTTGTATTCAGTATTAAACTAAAACATACTGACCATTACTTTACTATTGTCCATTGTAAACCGCAATATTAATAAAAGAAACAGGTCCATCAACTTTCTGTTAAACTGTCGAACATTTCACAGCAGATTTTCATTTACCTTTATTATGAAGGCATTTTTGAAAACCTGCACGTTCGACCCACAGTGGATATTTTCAGAATAATTGCAAGCAAATACAGAGAAGTAGGAGGAGATGTGAGGTAGGTGAAACACTCAAAAAACACAAAAAAGGGATTTCTCAAATGTGCAACAATCAATAAAAATACAACTTTGAGTAAGTTAATCATGAAAGGGTAGATTTTTCATGATATTTATAAATCCCAATACCCAGTACAGATGGCACAGGGCAAGTACTTCCATTTCCTAAATCAAACCACCTCTGTACATTAACAGTAGCAATAATCTTCATTTATTTTGCGTGTGATTTTGAGTTGACAGGTCACAGACATTAGCATATGATAAGCTAGTGCAAATTGCTAAATGAAACGCGAAGCTGATTTCAAGTTGAAGCTTTAACGATTTAGCCCTCCATCCAAGCACAACTCAATAAACATGAAATTTAACCATCCGTTTTCCTGTCACCCTCAAAGGTGGCCCGGAAAATAACACACTTGTGAGAAAATAATTTTTAAAGCTCCATAAATAGCAGCAAATTCGCTTTGGCTGAGCTACCACCACAGCAAGCAAGTGGTAGTAATAGTAGTAAATGAAAAAAACTCTCATCTCCTCATAGCATGACCAAATCTCAATAAATCTCCACAAATGCTTTTTACGGTTTTCCATTTCAGTGCGCAGTCCAAATGAAAAAGCAATCATAACTTAAATAGTTATCACATCAGAGCATGCCGTTTTGGCTCAAAACGCCTCACCGTTGAATTTCAACAAAAGGAAGTCAATTACAATTCAATAAGAAGTCAAACGGTCAGACTATGTTTGAGTTGGTTAGTTCCAAATTGTGCACCAAAAGCGAACGCAACAGTTCAAGCTTCAATGCATTCACAATTTGGCTGCAAGAGTAAAATGGCAGAGAATGAATGATTGTAATTATGTTGTTGTGATTTTTGAAGGTAGTTTTTCAAAAAAAGTTTATTTAGTATGAAGACAGTTGGGAGAAAAACAGCCATGTTTTTGAGTCTAGTAAGTAAGTAACTTGGCACCAACAATTATATATATGTTTTTCTGGACGGTTGAGAAATGCCATAGAGATTTGTTTTGTTTTGTACTGTGGTAAAAAAATTATAATAATACATTTTAATCTAAATAATTTAAACTTATCTGACAATTTTACAAGCACTGTTTTTTTTATAGCTCAAAAATGAAAACATAGTACTATGATTGAGGACCACAGATCCTACAAGTTGGTGGTGCTGCTTGTGGTCACATTCTTTTGTTATTTATTTTTATTTATTGAGAAAATAAAAAATAATAATTCAGACAATGTCTGACATGTCTTGTGGCATATTTGTCTATTAATTATGACTCCCCCCCTTCCATAGTATACGTACATGACAGTGGATTCATTCTCTCATTCATTTCTTAGTTTTTCCCTTTTTTGCTGCTGCTAAAACTACATTCCAAAGGTATCCATCTATTGTTTCCATTGCAGGAGTTTTATGTCCAGATATCTGCAACATTCTATAGGGATGGGCGATACCACATTTTTTGTTTTTGAGACAATGTCAAGTACTTTAGGGGTAATAAAATCTTTCAATACCGATTCAATACTTGATACTGGTCTAACCTTATGGGTGAAGGCATTTCAATACGTATATATTAGTTGTATAGAAAGGTTCACATAGGCTCTAAAGAACAAACAGAAGACCTGACACAGATCGATCAGTCTAATCAGTATCGATAGATTCGATATCTTAATGGACAAAAACGCAGTTGGTGGAACCTCAAGCAGAGGTAATTAAAGTCAATTAATTAAAAAGGCATTGCACACCTTTTTAATTAATTGACTTTAATAATTGGAATACATTTATGTGGTATGAAAGCTATGGAACTCTTTATTTTTTTTAACATCATTATCTCTCATGCGTGCGGCTGGGGAAGAATGTCTCAGACACTACCAACACAGGAACTCCACAGGGCTGTGTACCTTCTCCTCTGCTCTTCTCCCTGTACACAAACTGCTGCACCTTCAGCCACAACTCCATAAAACTGATCAAGCTTGCGTATGACCACCCTCATTGGGAAGGGGGTTAATCTATCTACAGGAGGGAGGTGGATCGGCTGGTGTCCTGGTGCAGCGGTAACAACCTACAGTTCAACGCCCAGAAGATGTGGAGATGATGGTGGACTTCAGGAAAGTCAAAGACCCCCCAGCCCCCCCTCACATTGACAGACTCCCCTATCTCCACCGTAGACTCCTTCCAGCACCGCCATCACCCAGGACCTCAAGTGAGAGCCCACCATCAGCTCCCTCATCAAGAAGGCCCAGCAGAGGATGTACTTTCTGCGGCAGCTGAGGAAAGCCAAGCTGCCAGTGCAGATGATGGTGCAGTTCTACACGGCCATCATTGAGTCCATCCTCACCCTCCTCCATCACCGTGTGGTACGCTGGAGCCACAGCCAGGGACAAACAGAGACTACAGCGCATTGTGCGCTCTGCTGAGAAGGTGATCGGCTGCAGACTTCCGTCTCTGCAGGACCTGTACGTCTCCAGGGCTCTGGGACGAGCAGGTCGGATCACTGCTGACCCTTCTCACCCTGGACATGGTCTGTTTGAGCCACTCCCCTCTGCTGTTGGACTCATGAACACTTCTAAACACCTGTCACTTTAACTATAATTTCATCAACGACCACTAACTGTACTGTTCACTTTCTGCACTACATTTGTAAATTTAACAGTAAATTTTGTGTACATACTAAGCCTATTTTTTTTTATCTTATAGTAGATTGTCATTGTTTTTCTTTTATTATTGTTCATTGTTCTATGTTACGCCAAATCACCGAAGCAAGTTCCTAGCCAGTGAATTTTGTTCACTAACAATGGCAATAAACCTTTTCTGATTCTGATTCTGATTCTGATACTAATAGTCTCAAGTTTCTGTACCTGAGTTTGAACCGTCAGTGAAAATAAACATGTTTTAGTTTGCAATAGTTCCTTTTCTCACTCCAGTGTTAAACCATGACAGAGAAAACACCAGTTACCTGTTTCTATCCAACAGCATGCCTGAACTGACATAATGGATTTGCATGGATGTTAAATAGTCCTCATCCAATATTTTTTCCTATTAAGTAGCATAATTTATTACATTCATTATTTTGTTTTGAGTTTTGATTTTTACAAATATCTTTTACAAAGCCTTTTCTCCTGCAAAGACAGAACTAAAGAACTAAAGGAAATGAAAGTCATGTGCAGGGCATTTAATGTCATCTCTATTTCCAATTAATTCAAAAATGTTTGCTTCTCCTCAGAACTCTATAGATCTTTCTCTGTAAATGTACTTTTTTACAAGGTGATATACATGCCAAGAAAAGGTGAGTGTCTTTTCCATTTAAAAAAACCCGCTAGTTTTCAAATCACAAACTGAAACAATCATCATTTCCACCATATGTGAATATAGCATAAATAAAAAATGCCCCAAAGCAATTATTATCTAATGCACTCAAATTAGCCTACATCAGGGCTAAGTTACACAAAGCAGTTTACAGAGCTATTTTAGCCATTGTCTGGCTGTCAAAGCTTTGAAAATGAGGATTCATTCACCAATTCTCACCCACAAACTCATATTTATATACTACATACACAGGCCAGACAGGTAAAACAGAACCTGGCTCTCCGGATTGATATGTCTCACTCTGAACTGAGTTCTACACATACATCAATCTGGACAGTCTCTCGCCGAAAGCTGTCCAGAAAAGTTGGGATGTTAAGTGAAATAATTCAAATTGATTGGGCGATGCGCCATTTAGTGCCCGCCTCCCGTAAATTATGCTTTACCAATCATAGCAATGACTCTTAATGACGAATCCAAAGTTTACATTGGATGCAACAAGCGTCTGCTCACATTGGATTGTAGAAAAAGATTCAGTTGTAGTCATCTGGACTCTTGGATGAGAGTTGAAACGTATCGTTTTTCTAAAACAGAGTCCAGATGACTACAACTGAATCTTTTTCTACACTCCTGGACGAATGAGGGATTACACCGACATGTTCCTAAGAATCCAAAAGAGCCATCAATAGAGACAATAACGATAGGGTTCTGCAGCCCCTGAAGTTCTTTAACCACGAAGAGATAAAGTTGATAAATCAAACTCTTTCTAAATCCAGTGGGTAGAAAAGCACAAACATCTTTCCCATCCAAAAAAGCACAAAGCGCTTCACGCTGCTCTTGTTTCAAACAAGAAATAATCTGTATTTCAGCTAAAACAGAATCAATTGCAGCCACAACTTGTAAATCCCCCGGCATCGTCATCTTTGTTCTGGTTGATTCACGCATCCCTTGGTGACGTCATTCCTGATAACCTGCCTGAACCCAAAAATCAGCGTTCGTGAGCCCACAAAACTTGCAAGTATTTATCTTGCTGGCAAGGTTAGGTTGCCAAAGGACATGTACATCCATCACTCAGAGGAACAGAAACACAAACTGTGATTTTAGCAGAGAAAACTTCACTATACACTGCTGTCGGCTATTATCCCATCTGACTGGGGCCAGAAGAGGAAAAGCATGAAGTCTATGACGGCTAACCATTTAAAATGAACCATTACTGTCTGTTTGAAAATGGTGGGCCTCTTTATGGACATGAATAAAGTGTAGCAGTGCAGAGTTATCCCCTGGTATGTATAGATTTGCTGTGTTCCTTCTGGGGCCAGGACACCTCTGCACAGGTCTCCATGGAGCTCCTGGTTAAGTAAAGGCCAAACGGTCTCTGTGGAATGGACCCACTCAGGCAGAGAGAATTTCTTTAGCATATTAATATCTATTTTAGTAAGGCAGGTTTATTTAAGCAATCAGTCTTTTTTTTTTCAGATTAATATAGCGACTGTAAGTTTAGCTTTCAGAATACAGATTTTATTGCATTGTCAGTGAAAAAAAAATCACAAACTAGGAATGTGCTTTGACTATAAGATGAAACAAAAAAATAGGTATTAAGAGTAAAAATAATCAAATAATAAGATCAACTAAAGCAATGCAGAAAATAAAGAGTTAGCTGTAAGATAAACTTTGTCCAAATAAAGATAGTCTCGACTGCTTTTCCGGTTTTATTTAGAGTGCGCATGTGCAGGTTTTGAAATACAGAAATGTGCCCACGGGACTATAAACCGGGATGAAGGGGACTTTTGATGCTCTTATACCTGAGATACTGTCGAACCGTAGATGACTCTAGTTATGTAATTTCACAAATTATTAAAACATGCAAAATGTTTTTCATTTGGATGGCTGAAAACTTAAATTATATTATGGGGACAGGTTGCTAAAATTTCTAATATATATTTGTTGTTGATATATTGTTGTTGAAAAGCCTGGATCTATAATTCTGCACATTGTCATTTGAAAGCCCTGCTCCACATTCAGCATCGATCAGCTGTCATCCCCGGCCGCGCCAATGGACTCTCACATCCATTTCTCTTCTTCCAGTTATTACGGTCATTGCATTTGCACGTAATTATTAATCTAATTTGTAGAGACACATCAACTATTTATCATGCTCTCATATCTGATCCAAAGTCTATTACAACAACAACAACAACAACAACAACAACAACATTTTCTTTTAAACATTTGGACCAAACTTTTCACAGTAGTAATAAGTAATACATGCACATGAAATAGTTCAGGTACAAGAATATAGCTCTTACCTATTTGGTTGTAAAATACTATTACCTATTTCTGTCCTCAATGTTTAAGCAGAGAGAAGAATGAGCTCCTCACTTTGGGTTGCCAGAACCGATGACTAAAACCAGTTCAAGAGCTCTCTTTGATGTGATTTTTCATGTTTGGAAACGTGCACAGCTCATAAACAGTTTTTGAAGTGAAGTGAAGCAGGATGGACCACCAACCCACCCATGGAGTAGGGATGTCACGGTGTTAATTTTTGTGTTATGGATATTGACCAATCAGCTGTGAATGTCTTAATTTTCTTTTTTCACATGGTTTATTTACATGGCCATTCCTCCTGTGTGTAACAAAACTTATTAAATCAAAGTTTTGAGCAGAGTTCTATGACATCCTGGTCCCACAGCGAGCCTTGCTGGGACAACTGGGCGCTGTAGCGACAACACTCTGGTTCTGGGCATCTGCACCTCCCTGAGCTATTCTCCTGATCCCTGCAGTCTGGCTGGCTGTCTGGCTCGTCCTGCTTCCTGGATGTCTGCTGTATTGTCCCAGTGGGGTTGTATGCTATTGTTTTTAGACAGAGTCACTGCTCATTGCGTCACTGCTCATTGTGTTCTCATTGTGTTCTCGACAACCATCGAGTTACAGTTGCCATTTTATTGTTCTTCCAAGATGTCACACAAACTCTTTCTGATTCTGATATCAATGAAATCCCCCTAGGCACTCTGCGTTCTGGTCCTTGGGAACTAAACAGACATCAGAGACGGAAACCCAGAACCTGTTCCACTTGAGAACAGTTTATATTTTTAGCAATCTACCGGCATCGTATGTCTCCTCCCTTAGCGGTTCCCCTATCAATGCTGCTTCTTTAAGCTCCATGTCACCCTCGACCCCTCTTTACTTTATCTTAACTTCCTCACTCACTACAAGCAAAACTTCCATCTGGTGAAGTCTACAACCAGTACTGCACGTCAGGCCGGGTCCGTGTGGACATAATAGGTGCTTTTACGCAGTGAGTATACACTCAGCGCTTTTCACAACTTTCAGAGCCAGAGCAAAGTTTGCTGTTGCAGTAAAGACAACAAACATTAGCATGCTAACGGTGCACTTCCTGGTTCTCGAAAAATAAAAGGCTCTATAATTAGATACAGATCACAGTGGTCTCAAGCTGCTTCTACAATATATCTACTGGGGCAAAAGAGAGTTTACTTTATTACATGAAAGACATTGCCTTGGTCCAAGGCAAATGCAAAAGCATGGGGGAAAAAGTAATAAATCATGAAATCATTTTCTGCATGTGCGCACAATCTTTAAGGCCATTTCATCTCACGAGATCTTGGCCAATCCCTACTGGTTACCAATTAGCCTAAACTTTTTGTATGTGAGCTTCTCTTCCCAGTGTTTCTTAGTCTCATCGACTCTTCCCTCAGCAGTGATTGTTGTCATGCCGTCTCGAATGATTGGACTTCCTCCAGGTTTGCTCCTCGTTCCGTTTCACTCAACGCTGCTTCTTTAAGGATGTTTGGGTCGATATGTTTTGTCTTATCCTTCACGGGGAACTCTCATTTCAGCGCAGAGAGGCGAAGGTTCAACTCCCAGAGTGAAGATGAGACGACAGGTGGTTGTTGTGAAGCCGAGAGATGTGCACTGACACAGAAGGGTTATTAAGAGTTGCGTATGTTAGAGAGGTGTTGCTTGCAGGTTTGCTGAGCCTTTGAAATAATAGTTGGTAGACTTCAAGTTTATTGTAAGA
The DNA here is from genome assembly GCA_015082035.1 of Chaenogobius annularis. Taxonomy (NCBI): domain Eukaryota; kingdom Metazoa; phylum Chordata; class Actinopteri; order Gobiiformes; family Gobiidae; genus Chaenogobius; species Chaenogobius annularis. Next base: position 621,192 of record BJKM01000010.1, read on the forward strand.
AAAGTGCCAATAACAATATTTCAAAATACATATTTTAGTTTGCAGCAATACATATTATGGTTGTTATGGCTATCTAGTAATTAAAATATATAAGGAACTAGTAATAAAAATGTTTCTTTATGGTAATGTATCTCAAGTATTTAGCCATGATCTGTTTTTCCCCATCAATTATATTAATTACTGCCCATTAGCATTATTTTCAATGGATACTACTGTACATAAACTTTTATCGTAACATAAATACCAACTAGCTGAATGACAACTAACAGGCATAACAATGACCACTTAGTGATTAAAACATACATTTGTGATAAACACAAAATACATTAACATAGATTTAGTCTATATGAAATTAATATTTATATTAATACAGTTTTTGACAAGTTACTTTTAATAAGGCTATATATATATATATATATATATATATATATATATATAAAATTATTATTATATATATATATATATAGGGAAGGTAGTCCACACGGAAGGGGTCTCACTCCCCGAAGGAACAATAGCAGACATTGAGGATGGTCACACCTTGGAATACCACAGGCAAAGGTAACAAGGAAAGAGGCAACAGCCAAATACCTACAACGAGTAAGGCAAGTCCTAAGAATCCAGCTCAAAGGCAAGAACAAGTCCCGGGCAATAACAGCTATGCCCTGCCAGGGATCAGATACAGACCACGGATGTGGTCGCGAAAGCTGCTCACCATGCATGGAGGGTTCCACCCAAAATCCCACACCCTGTACACTAGCATTAAGGAAGGAGACCATGGACTAGTGAGTGTGAAAGCCACTATCCAGGATGAAACATCCAAGCTCCACAAGTACATCAAGGACAAGTACCCAACAGACGACATGCTCAGTGAATGTCTCAGGCGATGGGGAACAGAGGATGAGGTGCTGGAGGAGGGGCCATAATGGGAGGACAAGCCCCTAAATGGGATGTACCACCAGAACATAACTGAATTGGCTGATATCAAGAAATCCTACCAATGGCAAGAGCACAGAGGCACTCATCATGGCTGTACAGAAACAGGCCCTGAGCACCAGAGCAATAGAGGCCCAGATCTACCACACCAGACAAGACCCAAGGTGTAGGTTGTGCAAAGGGGCCCCTGAGACAATCCAGCACATAACTGCTGGGTGTAAGATGCTGTCAGGGAAAGCATGCATGGGGCGCCATAACCAAGTGGCTGGCATAGTGTACAGGAACACATGTATATATGTTGTTTTATTATTGCTCAGTGTTTTATGTTGCACCTTAATGCCGAGACAAGTTCCTATGTTTGGGAAGTTTGGTTCATTGACAATGGCAATAAACCCTTTCTGATTCTGATTCTGATGTGCGGAGTATGACTGGAAAGTGGGACACACCCCCAAAGGAGGTAGAGAATGACCGAGCCAAGATCCTGTGGGACTGCCAGATACAGACTGACTGAATGGTAATGGAATGTCAAACCAACCAGACCTTGTGGTGGTGGAGAAACAGCAGAGGAAAGCCGTTGTGGTTGACGTGGCAACACGAAGTGATGGCAACATCAGGAAAAACTGGAGAAATACCAAGGGCTCAGAGAAGAGCTGGAGAAGGCATGGAAGGTGAAGGCAAAAGGGGTGCCCGTGGTCATCGGAGCGCTCGGGCAATGACCCCCAAACTTGAGGAGTGGCTACAGCAGATCCCTGGAAAAACATCCGACATCTCAGTCCAGAAAAGCGCAGTACTAGGACCAGCAAAGATACTGCGCAGAATCTTCAAGTTCCCTCTGGTAGAGGACCCGAGCTTAGAAAAAGGGATAAGACCACCCGCGGAGGGTGAGAAGGGATTTTTTTTTTTATTGTATGTATATATATGATATAGTCATGGCATATTTTATGCGAGAGAGAGAGAGAGAGAGAGAGTCAATAAGTCAATGACATTTGTCAGGTTGCCATGGTAACATGCTTTTAGATAGAGGTATGCTGTCATTGACTTTTTTGTTCATAATGGTACGCTACGCTGTAGAGCCTTTGTAAAGTATAGCTGTATATATTGTATATGATTGCATTCAGCTCATAATTTTGCACAAAACCTATATGCGTGCTTGGAAATAGGACATCTCAAGCCAGAGATACACAAGTTTAAACACTTAAAACGAGCTTGCCACGGCCACATTTGGAATTGGATCAAACATCAAAAGCAGGTGGTCTCATCCCCTTTTTCTAAGCTCAGGTTCTCTACCAGAGGGCAGGGAGCACACAAACAGGGAGAACACTACAGGAGCCCCAACGAGAGGAGAACATGAAAGTAGGATAAACAGGAGGAGAACATGTTATCACTGGATGGTCACTGCTGCTAATAACAAAGATCTCACCAAAACAGCGCACGATGTGGTGAATCTGGTGCGGTCGGACTCTCCGGGGAACAGCGGCTGACTGGTGAGCATCTCCGGCAGCAGACAGCCCACGGCCCGCACGTCCACAGGCCTGAGAGGGCAGAGGGCAGGGGCAGCTCCATGGGGGGCACCATCGCGTCGTCACGCTGTCGGTGTAGACTCCGGCTTCGCACGCTAGACATGGTGCGAGCGAAGCCAAAGTCACACAGTTTGACTACGTCCCCCTGAGAGACCAGGATGTTATCTGGCTTTATGTCGCGGTGGCTCGCCTACAGACAGGAACATAAAGATCATTCTGGAACATTTAGGAACATTTAGGAACATTTAGGAACTGTGTACTGTGTTTCCCGACAAAGATATTCAGGAAATATTACGTCAATCTGACAGAAATGTGTTCAAACATGTCTTTAAACTTGTTATTTGAGGTTTAATTATGAGACAAATGTAAAATGTCTGCTAAATTATTCACAAAATTGTGTTGTATTTATGATGTATTTATTTATTGACCTTAATTCAACCAGTAAAGTCTTACTGAGATTTATAATCTTTTTTTCAGGGGAGTCCTGGCCATAGAGGGAGGAACCTATTGTACCCAGGACCTTCTTGTTGTGATGTGATGTAAGAGCACTAACAAATGCACCACCGTGCCCTTATACCTTTACAACATAACTTTTTATCAGCTCTTTTACTATAAATTATATATTCGATATTCAAATGTTGTATCTCTTCAAAACCGCACTCACTATTTTATCTAATCTTCCTAATTATAGCACAGAGTCTTTTCACTGGCCATAAATGACCTGGCCCCATCCTACCTCAAAGATGCTATAGTACCTTATCATCCAAACGGAGCACTTCGCTCTCAAAATGCTGGACTTCTGGTGGTCCCAAGAGTCTCTAAAAGCACAGTAGGAGGTAGAGCGTTTAGCTACCAAGCTCCTGTGTTGTGGAATCAGCTTCCTGTCCATGTTAAAGAGGCCCAGTCTCTTCATTTAAGACCAGGCTTATAACGTTCCTCTTTGAAATCGCTTATGGTCAGGCCAGTCAGGAACAGAATTAAAAACCGTTTCACAGCTACGCTGCCCTAGGAGCAACTATGCTGAGAAAGTATGGCAACTTGAGCACTATCCTCTGCTAAAGACTACTTTTACTAGTTCTGCTTCAACTCCTTCATCCATTCCTCTCGGGAGTGCGACTGTTTCAGGCACTGCTGATGCTGACCTGTAGAACCAGATGCTCCTCATCTGCCTGGTGGAACGCTCTCTACTCTAGATGAACGGCTCTTCATTTGCCTGGAGGAACTGTCTATAGATGAACCTTCCTCCCTCCTCCTGAGCAGAGGTGTGATTCTGCTGATGTAAAGGAACAGAGTTTACATTCAGTGTGGGCGTGGTCAGACTGGGCCGGAGTGTGGTCAAACTGGGTGTGGTCAAACTGATCCAATGGGCCTGTAGTTAAACAGAACAGCAGCCATTTTGTCCTCAGCAGCTCTGAGATAAGGCTGACGTCTGATCGTTCGATAACAGACATTTGACTCGTGCGTCACATCGAATCATAGATAAGTTTCCTAAAAGTGACGCTGAAAATGTACACGTGTTAGAAATGTCAAGAACGTTATCAATCAAAATGTATTTGTAGGGCACTTTCCTTTCACAGAGGCAATAACAACAATCATACAAAAAAGCATTAGGAAAAATGATTTTATTTATCTCACTATTACCCTTTATTTAACCAGATCGAGACCACTTTTTCAACAGTACCTCACTGGTTTAGCTCCGTCAAACTGGACTCATGCCTCCTCACTGGTTTAATAAATAAATAAGTTTGTACGTACATACGTACATACATACATATATGCTTCTCTCTTGTGTCTTGCCTTAAGGTTCAATAAGCACTTCAATCATGTAAAACATCAGATTATGGCCGAGCTCTGGGTTTAAAAAAGAAAAACCACAAACGATGAAGAGATAAAAATGTGTCAAAAACAGGAAAAGTTCATAGGCCAGACTTAGACCTTTTTTCTTAGACCCCATCTGGTTCAGTCCTGGTTCAGACCTGGTTCAGACCTGGTTCAGTCCTGGTTCAGACCTGGTTCAGACCTGGTTCAGTCCTGGTTCAGTCCTGGTTCAGAGCTGGTTCAGACCTGGTTCAGTCCTGGTTCAGACCTGGTTCAGACCTGGTTCAGTCCTGGTTCAGTCCTGGTTCAGAGCTGGTTCAGACCTGGTTCTGACCTGGTCCAGACCTGGTCCAGACCTGGTTTAGTCCTGGTTCCTGGACATGGATCTGGGAGCGCTGCTTCTGGTTTTGTCCTTCTTCTTTTCGGGTAAGTGACATTTCTTTTCTCTTTGTTTGTGGCTGTGAGAGTGGCTGTCTTTAACCCCTAAATGGAAACATTTTAAAAACATTTTGTCATTTCTAATGTCGGGATGATTAAATATATTCCTGGTGTTTTGTTAGGAAATTATTTCTGTATTTCTAGCAGCAAAAACATTAAAGACACTCACACTCGTCACTCTTAAAGGCAGATTATGTCACATTGACTTCCATAAACACATATTTTTACCACAAAAGTTGAATCAGGTTCAGACTTTAGTCACTTTTTCAGTTTGAGATCAAAAATACAGATCAAATCACATTGAATACAATAGTAAACACTGAATATTCTGTTTGTCTCCATCATTTGATTGAAAACATGATTTTCTAAAGCATCCTCACTTCAGACCTGTACATTATTCGTTTTTCAGCCCTTTTCATTTGATCCACCTTCATTTTATCACCGTGTTTGGACTTGACTTTATGAAATGTGTAAAATGATATGTTTGTTTGTTCCCGAACATTGAAAATAGTTGTTGTCTCTTGCATGTGTGTCAGGATGATGTGTGCGTTTGACATGGGACATGTTTGAAGTCAGATTCCACTGGAGGTTTGGCGCTCCTGCTCCTGAAGCTCATAAAATCCCATGTGTTCCTAAAATGACTTGAAGAGGAAGGGTGGGACTTTCTGCACATTTGTCTAAATAACACCAAATATAAAAGAATGGCATGCATTGTTCTGTCTGGGGCCAGTAATACCTGCACAAACGACAAGCACTTCTCATCCTTTAAATGGGAAATGCAGCACATTTCACTTAAATGAACCTTTTTGTGCTTAGATCAAACTCTAATTTCCGCTGACGTGACTCCATCTCCCTGAAGTCCTTTCTCACATTTCATGTTTCACACACAGCTCCCAAAACTCTGTGTCTCTCCTTTTGCAGAAACACTGGGCACATTCACAGCTCACCAGGCTAAAGCTGAAGGAGAAAACTCATTGGTCCAACACTGATGATTCTTTTGTCATTAAATGTTTTTCACGTGTTTTATGAGTGAAAATATGTCTGAAGAATGTGAAAATGTAAATAAATGTGTGTGATCAGAGTGTGATCAGAGTGTGAGCTTCCTGTTTCCGTCAAACTGATAAAATGGGCCTGTGCGCCTCACTGACGGGGACAGCAGCCATTTTGTGTCAGGCGACCCACAGCCGCCATCTTGTGACATGACCTTTCTTTGTGCAGGGGTCCTGTCCGAAAACAACAGCTCATCAGGTAAAGACACTCACACTGAGGATAACCACTCTGCCACAGTTTGTTTTATTCATTCATTTTTATTGTTTTCTCTTTTCTTTTCCATTTATGTTTCTGCTGTTATCGAGATTTTTATTTATTTTTTTCTCCCTCTCCCCTACTTGAACACACACTCACGCACGCACACACACACACGCACACACAGTTGGAAATAGTACGAAGTCCCCATCTGTTTTTGTCTGTCAGGTCTAAAAATGATTATGACTTTGTACATATATTCAAATGAACTGTCCTTTTTGATTTTGGTTGTATTTGTCTTCTTTGTCTGTCTTGTATCAATAAAGTAAAAAAAACAAAGAAAGAGATGCTGCGTTCATGTGATCTCAGAAACTCTGTAGATCCCACTTCCGACTCGGAAGAATAAATTCAGCTTTTTAAAAGTCGAAATTAGAAGCAAAACTACTTATTTTAATATATTTCCCAAAGGAGTCGGGAGACACTTAAAAGAGCAGATCATTCATTTCCACTACTGCTCGTGAAGGGAGGAGATTAGAGGAAGTGACGAGGCGAGCAGTGTGATCAGCACAACATCATCTGCAAACAGCAGAGATAGATTCTGTGGTCCCCAAACCGGACACCCTCCCCTGACTGTGCCTAAAAAGTCTGTCCATAAAAAACAAACAGAACTGGTGACAAAGAGCAGCCCTGAGGAGTCCCACATGCACTGGGAACAGGTCTGACTTACTGCCGGCAATGAATACAGCTCCTGCTCTGGTCAGACAGGGACCGGACAGCCCTGAGCAAAGGGCCCCTGACATCACACTCCCAGCGCAAAGGGCCCCGGACCGGAGACTCCCGGAGAAGAGGGCCCCGGGCCCCGGATCCCAGACAGGCCTGAGTAAATGGCCGAGGACCCCAGACAGGCCTTAGCAAAGGGCCCTGGACCCCAGACTTTCGGAGCAAAGCGGATAAAGTGAAAGAAAATGAATGGATGATTGCATGTGATTGGCTGAGGCAACACGCGCGCTCCAATCGCCCCCTTTGATAACTTCCTGTAGAGAGCTGGAGACGAACAGGGCTCAGGAGGATTTGTGCCGCTGCTGTGAGCCTCAGCACTGAGAGGAGGAGTCAGGAGGAAGGGGTGGGGCTTCAGCTGCTCAGGTAAAGGGGCGGGGCTTAACCTGCTCAGGTAAAGGGGTGGAGCTTCAGCTGCTCAGGTAAAAGGGCGTGACTTAACTTGCTCAGGTAAAGGGGAGAGGCTCACTCTGCCTCTTGTCTGTTCAGAGCTGCTCAGGCTTGTGGGAGGGGCCAGTCGCTGTGCTGGGACTGTGGAGTTGAAACACAGAGGAGAGTGGAGACGAGTGGAATCCGATTACCTCTGGGACCTGGGGGAAACAGCTGCTGTGTGTCAAGACCTGGACTGTGGCTCTGCTGTTTCTGGAGGACACAGAAATGGTTTTCCACAGAGTCCTGTGTGGAGGATCAGACCTGACTGTGTGAAGAAGTCTACAGTGGCAGAGTGTGTCGAGATCACAGATCCTTCCTCTTCCGGGGGTCTGGAGGTGGTGTGTTCAGGTAAAAGTTTGGTCTTAAATCCTCAGGTTGAATCTCAGATGTTTCTCACAGACTGCTCCTCTCTGTGGCTGGAGTCAGTCATTATGTAAGTATTATTGGCTCAATAAAGCAGATGGTGAACAGTTTGATGCTAAAGCTTTGCATTAGCTCTCTAAATATCCAAATATGAATAATGAACAGGGTTTGGGCCGGGACCAACACAGTGTCAGGAGCATAGACTCGTCTCCCTCACACCGGGGTCTAGAGCTGTGTTCAGGTCTGATATTACATTCTCCTGATGACTCTCACATCTTTGTCTCCGATGATTGATTTTGTACTTTTCATTTTATAAATAAAGACAAACAGAACAAGACCAGAGACTGAAAGATAAAATACCTGAAAATAAAATGTCAACCAGGCACATGTGCTCTGTATCTGTCCCATCTGTCCCAGTGTCTGGTGAATCTGTCCATGTTTAACTTTAATCATGTTTTATCTCTAGTTTCTCCAGAGGAATGTCGGCTGTAAAAGATCTCTGTGAAACGTCCAATTAGAGTTTAGATCTGGCCCAAAAATCCGGCCCAACCCGAGTCCCTGCACTCAAAGAATCTGAGTAACATTAAGTAACCAGAGTTTTATTGTCAGAATAAAGTGAAAGAGCTTCATGTGTTCACAGCTTTAGTGTTCTACCTGAAGATGTCTTTGGGACCAGAAGAGCTCGTTCTCAGACTACTGACCCACATTATCTCTCTCTGTCCTTTCTTTCTCTCTTTCAGGGCATCTGACTTTCTCTGGTCTCTCCTCTTCTTTCGCCTCTGTGCTTCATCCATGTTCTTCACTCACACTCCTCCATGTCACAGCTCTGTGTGTGTCCTATTGGCTCAGAGCGGTGATGTCACAGCCCTGTGTGTGTCCTATTGGCTCAGAGCGGTGATGTCACAGCCCTGTGTGTGTCCTATTGGCTCAGAGCGGTGATGTCACACATGTGTGTGTCCTATTGGTTCAGAGCGATGATGTCAGACATGTGTTTCCACAGACTCGGTGCGGCTGGTCTCGGGGTCCGGCCTGTGCTCAGGATCAGCGCAGATCTGGGACCAGTCCTGGACCTGGGTCTGTGATGGGGCCTTGGACCTGCGGGGTGCAGAGGTGCTGTGCAGGGAGCTGGGCTGTGGGAATCCTTCTCTCCTCCAGGAGCCGCTCTCTCCTCTGGGACTGCAGACGTTCCACTGTGAGGGCCATGAGTCTGCTCTGATGGACTGTCCCCGCTCCAGCTCAGGGACCTGCTCCTCTGGAGCCGCTGTCAACCTCACCTGCTCAGGTAAAGGGGCGGGGCTTCAGCTGCTCAGGTAAAGGGGCAGGTCTCACTCTGCCTCTTGTCTGTTCAGAGCCGCTCAGGCTGGTGGGAGGGGCCAGTCGCTGTGCTGGGACTGTGGAGGTGAAACACAGTGGAGAATGGAGACGAATGAGGACCTATGACCCCTATGGCCTCTGGGACCTGGGGGAAACAGCTGCTGTGTGTCGAGACCTGGACTGTGGCTCTGCTGTTTCTGGAGGAGAAAGAGATGGTTTTCCATGGAGTCCTGTGTGGGAGATCAGATCTGACTGTGTGCTGAAGTCTACAGTGGCAGAGTGTGTCTGGAGCACAGATCCTTTCTCTTCCGGGGGTCTGGAGGTGGTGTGTTCAGGTAAAAGTTTGGTCTTAAATCCTCAGGTTGAATCTCAGATGTTTCTCACAGACTGCTCCTCTCTGTGGCTGGAGTCAGTCATTATGTAAGTATTATTGGCTCAATAAAACAGATGGTGAACAGTTTGATGCTAAAGCTTTGCATTAGCTCTCTAAATATCCAAATATGAATAATGAACAGGGTTTGGGCCGGGACCAACACAGTGTCAGGAGCATAGACTCGTCTCCCTCACACCGGGGTCTGGAGCTGTGTTCAGGTCTGATATTACATTCTCCTGTTGACTCTCACATCTTTGTCTCCGATGATTGATTTTGTACTTTTCATTTTATAAATACAGACAATCAGAACAAGACCAGAGACTGAAAGATAAAATACCTGAAAGTAAAATGTCAACCAGGCACATGTGCTCTGTATCTGTCCCATCTGTCCCAGTGTCTGGTGAATCTGTCCATGTTTAACTTTAATCATATTTTATCTCTAGTTTCTCCAGAGGAATGTCAGCTGTAAAAGATCTCTGTGGAACGTCCAATTAGAGTTGAGATCTGGCCCAAAAATCCAGCCCGACCCGAGTCCCTGCACTCAAAGAATCTGAGTTACATGAAGTAACCAGAGTTTTGTTGTCAGAATAAAGTGAAAGAGCTTCATGTGTTCACAGCTTTAGTGTTCTACCTGAAGATGTCTCAGGGACCAGAAGAGCTCGTCCTCAGACTACTGACCCACATTATCTCTCTCTGCCCTTTCTTTCTCTCTTTCAGGGCATCTGACTTTCTCCTCTTCTTCCCCCTCTGTGTTTCATCCACGTTCTTTAACTCACACTCCTCCACACAGCCTTGTGTGTGTCCTATTCGCTCAGCAGTGATGTCACACATGTGTGTTGTTGTTGTGTTACTTTTAATGGCGGTTGGCAGTCGAAAAGTGCATTTACCGCCACTTCTCTCGCAGGGACCACGCCACAACAAATTGAATATGAGAGAATGTTTATTGATAGTAGTGATGATGGATCATTTATGGATGGTGGATGGATGATGGATGAATGATGAATCGATGATGGATCGATGAGAGTTGGCTGGGTAGAGAGACTGTGCATGGGGGCTCCGTCTCGGGTGATCAGCCCAGCCAATTCAGAACCCCCCCTAAGATGGTGATGTGTTACGGTGAAGATGATAGAAACATGGTGTGGGAGGGTGGGGTTTAGAGAGCAAAGACAACAAGAGATGCAGGGATAGGCCTGTATAAATAGGGCTTCTGTGTAATTAGAGGTGTGGTTAAAGAGTGGAGGCGTGGTTGCTGGATGAGTAGGAGGTTGAGGCGTGGTCCCGCTTCCGAACCTCAGTCAATGATTATATCATCAACTACATTTACTGTAATTGTACGTAAGTGTGTGTTTTATGTTTTGTGTCCACAGACTCGGTGCGGCTGGTCTCGGGGTCCGGCCTGTGCTCAGGATCAGTGCAGATCTGGGACCAGTCATGGACCTGGATCTGTGAAGGGGCCTTGGACCTGTGGGGTGCAGAGGTGCTGTGCAGGGAGCTTGGCTGTGGGGCTCCTCTCCTCCAGGGGGCGGTCTCTCCTCTGGGACTGCAGACGTTCCACTGTGAGGGCCATGAGTCTGCTCTGATGGACTGTCCCCACTACGGCTCAGGGACCTGCTCCTCTGGAGCCGCTGTCTACCTCACCTGCTCAGGTAAAGGGGCGGGGCTTCAGCTGCTCAGGTAAGGGGGCGGGGCTTCAGCTGTTCAGGTAAAGAACAGCTGAAGCCAGAGTCTCACTCTACCTCTTGTTTGTTCAGAGCCGCTCAGGCTGGTGGGAGGGGCAAGTCGCTGTGCTGGGACTGTGGAGGTGAAATACAGAGGAGAGTGGAGACGAGTGGACCCCTATGAATTCTGGGTCCTGGAGGAAACAGCTGCTGTGTGTCGAGACCTGGACTGTGGCTCTGTTGTTTCTGGAGGAGAAAGAGATGGTTTTCCACAGAGTCCTGTGTGGAGGATCAGACCTGACTGTGTGGAGAAGTCTACAGTGACAGAGTGTGTCGAGAGCACGGACACTTTCTCTTCTCTGGGTCTGGAGGTGGTGTGTTCAGGTAAAAGTGAAAGTGTGATAAATGTTTAGGTTGTCTCTCGAGCTCGGCGATAAGTCTTAAAAAAAATAAAAATAATCACAATATTCCCCCCCCCCAAAAAAAAACAAAAAACCCAAAACAACAACACATGGGTTAGGGCATTTTATTTGATCTTGTTTTATTACAAGGAAATAAAAAAAAATCCTTTCAGTATTAATTTCCATAACATAAACCATACCATCTGTAGTCATGAAGTCATTTGAACGCCTGGTCTTGCCACACCTCAAGTCCTTCACCTCCTCCCTGCTGGACCCCCTGCAGTTCACCTACAGAGCCAACAGGTCTGTAGATGACGCCATCAACCTGGCACTCCACTTCATCCTGCAGCATCTGGACACCTCCCCGGGAACCTATGCCAGGATCCTGTTTGTGGACTTCAACTCTGCGTTCAACACCATCCTCACTGCTCTGCTCCAGGACAAGCTCTCTCAGCTCAACGTGCCTGACTCCACCTGCAGGTGGATCACTGACTTCCTGAAGGAGGCAGTGCGTGCGGCTGGGGAAGAATGTCTCAGACGCTTGAACTACCAGCACAGGATTCCACAGGGCTGTGCACTTTCTCCTCTGCTCTTCTCCCTGTACACAAACTGCTGCACCTCCAGCCACGACTCTGTAAAACTGATTAAGTTGCAGACGACACCAGCCTCATCAGGGGATGAGTCCGTCTACAGGAGGGAGGTGGACCGGCTGGTGTCCTGGTGCAGCGGTAACAACCTGGAGTTCAACGCCCAGAAGACAGTGGAGATGATCATGGATCCCCCATGGGGAAGCGGACAAGTTTTGGTGCAGTTTTACACTGCTATCATTGAGTCCATCCTCACACACAGCCAGGGACAAAAAGAGCATTGTGCTCTCTGCTGAGAAGGTGATCGGGTGCCGTTGGACTCGTGAACACCTGTCACTTTAACTAAATTAATCAATCAATCACTGCACTGTTCAGTTTCTGCACAACTATCTGTACATTTTACTGTAAAAACTGTGTACATAGTAAGCCTATTTTCATTTTTATTTTTATCCTACAGTAGATTTAAATTGTTTCTTTCGATTTCATATCTGTTGTTTTCTCATTGTTCATTGTTTTATACTGCACCAAATTACCAAAGCAAGTTCCTATGTTTGTGAATTCTGTTAATTGGCAATGGCAATAAATCTTTCTGTTTCTGAGACTTTTATCCATCCATCCATCTTCTTCCGCTTTATCCGGGGCCAGGTCGCGGGGGCAGCAGTCTAAGCAGGGACTCCCAGACTTCCTTATCCCCAGACACTTCCTCCAACTCCTCCGGGTGGATCCCGAGGCGTTCCCAGGCCAGCCGAGAGACATAGTCCCTCCAGCGTGTTCTGGGTCTTCCCCCAGGGCCTCCTCCCGGTGGGACATGCCCGAAACACCTCCCCAGGGAGGCGCCCAGATGGCATCCGGAACAGATGCCCGAGCCACCTCAGCTGGCTCCTCTCGACGTGGAGGAGCAGTGGCTCTACTCCAAGCTCCTCACCCTATCTCTAAGGGAGCGCCCAGCCACCCTGCGAAGGAAACTCATTTCGCAATCTTGTCCTTTCGGTCATTACCCAACGCTCATGACCATAGGTGAGGGTAGGAACGTAGATTGACCAGTAAATCGAGAGCTTTGTCTTTCGACTCAGCTCCTTCTTTACCACAACAGTCCGATGCAGCGACCGCATCACTGCGGACGCTGCACTGATCCGCCTGTCAATCTCACACTCCATATTTCCCTCACTCGTGAACAAGACCCCGAGTTCCATGTCCCCAGAGTCTCTGTGTCCAGGGATCCGGTCGTCGACTGCCGCCCAGATCCCACTGCGCCAGCCTCTTACGGATCCTCCTGCAGGTGGTGGGTCCACGGGAGGACGGCCCCATGTCACTCGTTCGGGCTGCACCCGGCCGGGCCCCGTGGGGAAAGGAGCAGCCACCAGGCGCTCGTTGTCGAGCACCCACCCCAGGTCTGGCTCCAGGGTGGGCCCCGGTAACGCCAATCCGGGCGACTGATTCCGATTCTGATAGAGACTTTTAATCAGTGCCTTTCAACACTAAAAATAATAAACTCCTCCAGAGTCTGAACTCGGCTCCAAATCACATGTTTAACTGACAGAAGATGAACTGTACCTGATCATTGACCTAGAGAAATTAATGAATATTTTATGAGCATCACGTTCTTTCTCTCACGCTCCTTCTACCCTCACCTCACACATTTGACCACTTTATTTACTTTGGAGTTAAAGATTTGTATTGACAGTAAAAGAAAACACTGCACTCAGAATGTGAACTCTGACCCTGGACTCGGGCCTCAGTCGGATCAAGAACTAAACCTCTTCATCCAATCCTCTCTCTCCAGACTTACTGAATCGTCCAATCATCTCTCTGTCTGTGTTAGACGGGACCTCTGAGACCCAGCCGCAGGGGGTCTGGGTGCTGCTGGGGTCAACGTTCAGGGTCAAATGCTCTGTGGAGCCACAGTTCCCAGGTGGCTCCTTCCAGATCCTCTATCCCACTATGGACCTTGCTCAGAACCACACCCTCCGCGCTGTCAATCACTCTGCACACTTCCAGTTCTCTGACACTGGCTCCGCCCACAAAGGAAACTACACCTGTGTTTACCATCTGCAAGTGTTCAATCACAGCTTCTCCTCTCATAGCCACACCCTCCAGCTCTCTGTGGGAGGTAAGTACAGCAACACAACCTCATGTTACTGTCACAGCCTCATGTTAGAGTCACAGTCTCATGTTAAGAGTCACAGCCTCATGTTAGAGTCACTCAGCCTCATGTTAGAATCACAGTCTCATGTTAGAGTCTGGACTAAACTGGGTCCTTTTGTGTTGCAGCTTCAGACTCACACCTGATATTCAGAGTCCTGGTCGTTCTACTGTTGATTGTCATAGTCGTCCTTCTACTTTACTACTACTGCAAGGTACTGGAGTCTTTAGACTTGGTTTTAGTCCTGGTTATCCCTGGGTCAGTGCTGGTTTAGAACTGGTTTGGATCTGCTTTACACTGGGTTAGAGTCCTGATTTAGACCTTGTTTTGCCTGGGTTAGAAGTACTTCAATTATTGTTTGGTTGGGGTTTAGTTTTTCGTTTATTTCTTCCAATTTTGTGAAATGAATGTTTTTTGTGAATAGCACCTCCTGTTGTTTCAGGTCAGGGCCAGACAGGGCGCTAGAGAGACGACTGAAGTGGAGCTGGAGTTAGACCTGTTCAGATCCTCCTGAGCTCTGGACTCAGACCTGTTCAGATCCTCTTGTGCTTCTGTTTTCTTTACATTTGTGTGATTACAGAATGAAGTTTATTATGTGAATTCTTCTTTTTATTGTTTAGATACACTTTTTTATAATCATGAAGTGTTATATATGTGTTTTACTGATGTTTAATACATTGTTTTCTCGCTTGTTTTAAACGCCTTTTCCTCGTGTTGCCATGTCAACCACAACGCCTTTCCTCTGCTGTTTATCCACCACCACAAGGTCTGGTTGGTTTGCCATTACCATTCAGTCAGTCTGTATCTGGAAGTCCCACAGGATCTTGGCTCGGTCATTCTCTACCACCTTTGGGGGTGTTTCCCACTTTTACCTTGGAGTTTCCAGTCCATACTCGGCACAGATGTTCCTGTACACTATGCCAGCCACTTGGTTGTGGCGCTCCATGTATACCTATAGTACTTCCATAGTATTTCATTCAACATTTTCACGACAGCACAGTTCACGATAGAGATGTCCCAATTGGCTTTTAGGTTCAGTGTGATGTGGAGAATAAGTGTGCAAAATCTCAACTGTTTATGTCAAAGTAATTTTTTTCATTCCATGCAAAATGCAGGTAAGTATATGGCAATATTTGTCAGGTTGCCTTGGTAACATGCTTGCAGCTAGAGGTATGCTGTCTTTGGCTTTTTTGTTTAGAATGGCAAGAAGGGTGTCTGTGCCAGACTTTATTAGTGTCAAAAGTATAGTGTCTAAACCAGACTTGGAGAGACTTATCCATGCATTTGTCTCCAGTAGATTACACTACTGTAATTTACTGCTCACTGGCCTGTCTAAATGAGCTGTAAAACAGCTGCAGTACATCTAGAACGCTGCTGCTTAGGTCCTGACTAGAACCAGGAAGTATGATCACATTAGTCCTGTGCTCAGGTCTCTGCACTGGCTTCAGGCTGATTGAATAGACTTTAATGTAGCTCTGTTTGTATACAAGTCTCTCTGTGGCCTAGCACCAAAGTACATCTCGAACATGTTAGTACCATATGAACCATCTTGGATTCTGAGGACCTCAGGATCTCATGCCAGAGATACGCAAGTTTTAACACTTTAAAAAAAAGGGGTTTTTTTGTTAAACGAGCTTGCCACGTCCACATTTGGAATTGTATCAAAAATCCAAAGAATTACCTCTAATCGCACATGAGTGTAGTTCATTCTTTTGATTGAAAAATCCAAGGTCGAAACAAATAAAGTCTGCGGTATAAAAATGGGGTTTAGGGTGGGGTCATAATATAATTTGTTACTTGTCGTGACATGAGGTATGTTTGTACCAATTTTCATAAGTATAATATATTTTGAAATTTTAGGTGGCGCTAGCGAGTCATTTTGTATCATGCATTTTTTTAGACAAACATTTTTCACCGATTCTGAATTGTGGGTAAAAAAAAAAGTGAGTTTTCGTTAATGTTCAGGGGGTTCAAAATTGGGGAGGTTTGTTGGAGAAAAAAGTAGTAACAGAAAGGTTTTTTTCGGCCATTATTTTGCTCCTATATGGACTCAAGCTAGTGTCACGTCAAATTGTGCCCCATTGCAAATGAACCCCTTGTAATTTTTTTCAGTTCTCTTAGTTTTATGAATTTTTAAAAATCTAATTTGGAGCATATTCGTCCTTGTTTACTACTCGATTTCTGAGTTTTTTCAGCCCCCGGATACAATTTTAAAGTCCTTCGTCGGGACGATTCTCGTCCTTCAGCTCGGATCTAATAATGCATTATATGTGTCCTTTAAAACGTATGAAATCACATTGCAATTGCATTGAATCCCTTGTCCTGCATTGACCCGAACAGTACATAATCCAGGCAGTTAGATTGTACATGAACTGCATTTATCAGCTCGGTCTGACACAATGACTCCAATTCTGAGTAAAAGCATGTGGTGAGGATAATGTCGAGAGCTTGTGCACAGTGAAGAGCTCTTGACTGGTGCTCTTCACACTCATAAAGATACAGAGGCCCAATTACACCATGGCACAGGTCTATATAGATTACTGATTTCTCCTTGTCATTTCCAGCCTATGTGGACAGTCAATATATAGTGTAGAATAAGAACAGAATAACTTTGTTGTCTACCAAGATAGAAATTAATGTTCGGTTCACCACCACATCGATACAACATAAAACATATTTAGGACCCAATTTATGCAAAATATGTATCCTATATTAACTGCAATAGTTGATTTTCAAACCCTGAAAGGAAGGAGTAAGTATTTACTGCGGCAAAGGGTTCAGGAGGCCATTTCCCAATTTACGATACTTGTGAGCCCTTTTTAAGCTGCTGCGCTCCCTATGTGTGTGGTGGCAGTGTGACTCTGAGATATCGTAACCATAACACATCACTGCTATAGCAACGGCCAATAAAGGAGAGCGTCAGAATGACGGAGACAGAGGCGCACTATACAAACAATATATTTTGAAACACAAGCAATTGAATTGAAACATTGAATAATTCACCTCTAGTAAAGCTAGAAAATTAAGCTGTCACATTTTCCATGTTCTTTTATCCATTAGTATTTTTTTTTTGCAAATCAGTGACAAAACATCTATTAATCCAGTTTGAGTCCAGTTGATGCAAATGTTTTCTTCTTTACATGGTTGTGTAGTTTTAGAGAGATTATTATTATTAGATTATAAGATTTAAAATATCAGTATTTTGTTTCAAGTAAAAAAAAAAAATCATCTTTTGTGTGTTAAAATCCTGAAATAAGTTGTGAGGTTTAAACAGCATCTGCTCGGATCTGATCAAATAGAAGAAATACAGGAAAGCTCTGTCTGTTACATTTGAAGACAGATAGAGACCAGTTGCTTATAGAAATCGCTATGACTAAGATAAATGTGCACAAAAAAGTAGAACAGGCCAGGCGAACAAATGAGAAAATACAAAAATAAAGTTCGGCAAAATGTAATAAAAGCCTGTTTTACCGACACAAATGGAAAGCAAGTTGATAGTCATTACAGGCAGCGAATCCAAAAGAAACATAAAGACTTGAACTGCACGAGAACTGAGCTTAAGATCTGGGTCCCTGGGCACCAGCCGAGACCCAGCAGCATTTCTGTTCTTATCAGTGATAATAGGAGATGGAGAAGTGCCGGGGACAACTGAAAATAATGGACAGACCGGTTTAAGAATTCATTTTGATTCACTACTCTCACTGTTCCCATTTTGGATAACAAGGATTTTTCACAGCACAATTTGATTAACCCCAATGGAATTTCAGCCAATTTGCAGAAAAGTTGGTGTATTATTTTATTTTATGACAGTTTGGAGGAAGGCCCGAGAAGGCAGTTGCCAAAATCTGGTTAGTCACTTTTCTCAAATGCACTGGCAAGTATAGAATGATGAGTGTGCAAACAGCACACACTACCATGCCTCCACCGCACTTCAACAAGAGCAGGACAATCTGTCAATTTATTGTGTTTGCAATGCTGCCCACTGCTTCCCAGTTACGGTTTGGTGTTACTAATGTGAAGCCAGCTGACTCCCAGCATAAGACAACGTTAAGCATTTGAACTAGATTTCTTTTTGTGATTCAATTGATTGCATGAAGTTCACCAGTTTTAGACAAAATGTACTTTGGAGATATTTGCGTTCACGTTCTAGAATTGGACCATGTCATAATCTCAGATGGTGGGCAAGGGCCGGAGTAACTCTATGGGCAATTTACTGTTTTTGAAAGAAATATCCAAAATAGAAATTCACAAATGTTACAAACCGTCTCATTATTTGTTTGGGATTGGCTCTGCAAATGTTTCATATTAATCTCATGGATTAATCCCTTCTAGTGACAACAATCACGCCTTTGGAGTTGAATAATGGCACCATTTTCTGAGGCTATTGTGAAAAAGTCCTTTCACTTATTTTTATTTGTGCTGACAGAAGACTTTGTTTTTGTTTCATGTGGATAATTACAGAGAAATGAACCATAAATCCGGTCAACAAATCTGTAATCTGAAAATTAAACAGTGGATTCTATCTGAGAATTATGAACTTTACCTTAGATTTAAACACCGCTGGGGTGGGGGCCGGTCTCACAACCTCGGGAAGGCTATTCCAGACCTTTGCCCCATAGGACAGGAATGCAGATTCCAGTGTGTGGTCGGGAATCTGCATGGATATAGACTTCTCTTCAAATTAAACAAAAACTCAGAATACAGAGGCTTTAGACTCTAAAGCCTCTGTATTAACCACTTAAAGTTTAAGTGGTTAGACAGTTCTGTCTAGTGCATACTGCATCCTTGGGCGAGACACGTTTCCCTCCTTTTCTAAATAAAAAACAGAACTGGTTCATTATAACTCTTTGTAGCAGCTTACCTGATGCCTTCTAAGCATCCTAATTATTCACTGCGATGAAAAAAAAAGTGTACCGCCCCTCTGAGCCACCATCTCCAAACTTTACAGAAAATGTCATCTGATTATTTTTTTCCCCTCACACATCTTGTTAACAGACGAGCCAACAAAGATCCAAGCTAAAATAAGATAATGCTGCATAGTGTTAAGTCAGTAGTAACCGACTTTTCGTCCTGCTCAAACGTGTGGCTGATGTGGTTCGCTCAGTGAAAACCCATGACCTTTGCAGAGCCTTTCAGCTCCTGACGATTGTTATTTGAAGCGTGGCCTGACATTTGAACGGATGTCTCACCCGCCAACACTTTTTTTTCTCTTTTTTTTTTTTTTCATAATGCAACTGTAAAAACCTGTCCATCTGACCAATGTTACAAGAGTGTGTCAGATGCTGATAAGAGATGCAGATTGGAGACAAGATTAGACCATATTTAGAAGCTCAAAAAGGGTTAGGTCAGGATAAGTCAAGGTTTTATGGTCCCAGGAGAAAAAACATGCAGCCTTAAGTGAATAACACCAGAGCAGAGTTAGAAAACAGTACTACGAATAGCACTGTTTTGTGTTAGCCATCTGCACTAAAATGAGCATACACGCAATTGACCACATAATAACATTTCTTATGTCAAAAAGACAATAATGCTCAAAAATAAAGCAAGTCACAACAGGAAATATTTGTTTTGTTCCAACAAACGCCACTAAATCTTATATTATTTTGTGAAATTTAGAAAGTGTAGGTAGTAGTTTAGTCACTGGGAAATGTAAAAAACATATAAACCACAACCATTTGCCTGCACTATCTAGGGTTGCCAAATCTGGATTCCGTATTGAAGGAATTTTGGGAAATCATTGAAATGTTCAAGTCCGTGGTTCTGTATTTTTATCTTGAATAGTTGGCAAACGTCATCATTATTCATACTTTTGCATGAATATTTTCTTCAATGTGTTTATTTTTGATGCTCAGACCCCGGCAGAAGACATTGCAATTGTAAATGTAACTTATGAGATGTCTTCCCCCCGGGGGCCCTGGTGGTGGTGGTGGTCAAGGAGAGTAGATGGGGACACTCACGACGTTCACATGCACAGAGAGCTTCGAGCGCGCCGGACCACTCTTGTCCCGGTACGGCAGCTAAAATAACTCATTACATGCGAACGGGCGGCTGAGAGACATTTAAGACATCGAGTAATTTAGCACTGGCACAAAACCTGCTGGGCTCCGGTAGTTTTCACTTTCACTTTAACGCCGCGACCCAAAACAAAATGCGCTAGCCCATGGTTTGTCATCTGCGCTGATCTAAAACGAGCGAGTCCACGTCCAAACACACGTCTAATATTGTCTGTTTCTTATCTGGTGCACTTGAACGCCTCTCTGAGTCCGCTCCTGCTGGGATCGGACTGTACTGTTCAATGCAGCAGGAATACCACTACACACACACACACACACACACACACATACACATCAACACGTGTTATTGGGTTCTGTGTTGGTGGTCGAGTGGTTAAGGGAGCAGCACACATACCAAGCTCCATTTGTAGCCGGCCACAGTGTTGTGGGTTTGAATCCCGGCTACGACAATTTACTGCACGTCCTCCCTTCTCTCGCATCCCAATTTCACACTGAGGTGTCCTGTCTATTAAAGCTTACGGGCCAAAAAAATCCTTCCAGTTTGCCTGGTGTGCATGTAAAACGTAGTGAATGTGATGCCAAGCGGGAGAAGGGGAGTAGGTGGGACGCAACACAAACTGGGAAATGGATGTTCCATTTGGATTATGGGTTTAAATGGGGCGATAATTGGATGCAGAGGAGGGAGTAACTGGGAGTGTTGTGATGAAGGCGCAGGTGAGCTCTGAGCAGAGGAAGAGGGACGCAATTACGTCTTCCAAGCTGAATTGATGCTTAGCTCCATGTTTTTAAAAAGGCATCCAATTCTACGGAAGACCATTAACAGCACAAACCCGATCTTAGACATGCATTCAATGGACCTCATTTATTAAACCTTCGTTCAGACAAATCACTATATGTAATGTATACAACCAAAATTAGGCGCTCTTCGGGATTTATCAATGTGAACGTGAGCGTACGGTGTGTACAAATCATGCACAGTCGGGAGGTGGTGTCCCATGTAGGCCGACTTCAGACAAACGCTACACTGCACATGAAAACCACTCTTAACTCCCCAAAACGTACAGATCCCTTAATCTATTTGTCAGTAGGCATAAACAAAAATACAGTTAAATGATTGTTGTTTTGCAGTATGGCCTTGCACACACCAAGGTAATTAATTTGAGTAATCAAGAACTTATTATAGTAACAATAAACCTACCACATAAATCTACTTTACATGGCCTGGACCAAAGAGACACTCGAGTACAGCTACAGCAGTCAAAAAAAATAAGAAGTAGTCACCTGAGCATCACATCTGCGTCTGGGTGGTCCTGAGTCCTGACAGTCAATAGTCCTGACATGGAGGTTCGGTCCTCTTCTGCAGCGCCGTCCTCTTCTGCAGTGCCGTCAGATGTGAAGCAAAGCGTCTCACGTTGCACAGATCTAGTCCGGGAAGTGAGAAGTGAAGCGAGACCATGCGGTGCGCGGTGGACCAGTGAAGGGTCCGAGTGGGTTGACCAGCACGGTACAGCAGATCTGCGGAGTCTTGCGTGCCTCCGGGAAGTCCTCACAGGCTGAACCACCTTACGCCACTCCCCGCTCCCTCATCTGAGCCCGGCCTGAACCAGAGCTGCGCCGCTGGTTCAGGTCTGGGCTTGGATGTAGCACCTACATCACACTATCACATTGTTAAGCACGAATTAATTATTTCATAGATAATGTAGGATGTGTTTGGGTTAATTATTTTTCTTTGATTTGAATTAGGCTTCATTTTCTGTGTTTTCCAATGAACCAAAACAAGATCATTCTTCTTTTGAATGCCATTCTTTGTGATTTCCTATTCAAACAAAGGCTGCCTTTTGTCGTAAATCCACTCGAGGCCACTTGAAACATTAACATTTTGGGGCGTTTTTATTCAAATTACTCTGATTTTGCTCTGTACAGGATCAGAGCTGTGTGCACAGGTTCATAAAAAGCACGCGACCTTTGATGTACCAACAAACAAACATACACCCAGGTTAACACAATTTCCACCGCAACGTTAATGAATGAG
Source organism: Chaenogobius annularis (assembly GCA_015082035.1). NCBI lineage: Eukaryota > Metazoa > Chordata > Actinopteri > Gobiiformes > Gobiidae > Chaenogobius > Chaenogobius annularis. The sequence continues at coordinate 643,240 of BJKM01000010.1, forward strand.
AGCCGACGAGTTTACTAGAGCTTGTAACAGAATGTAACTTTTACTTCACCACACATTTTGCAGGAAGCACTAGTCCGAATACGATTGCGGCCGCTATGAAAACAGAATAATCATGACAACTTATTAATAATGCATTTTGTGTGAGACCAATCTAGGCCAAAGACGCAGAGAAGGAAAAGAGTCCCTGTCATGAGCACAGAAGCATATCAAACTGTGCTCCTTTGACAAACCTCTGCATGTGTTTTGTCCGAGTGCAGAGACTAGTAACACGTCCCCAAAGAGAGGACTGAATTGGCTGAGATTCGCTGGTTCAACTTTCAGTAACCTCCTCACAGTTATTGTACACTACATCTAATCAAAGCTAGTTTTTGTGGCCAGAGGAGCGCTTCAGGAAGTGCAGTGTATGGCTAACTAAAGTGACAAATAGTGCAAGAAAATAACATCTTACTTCTGCCAATAAATATTTAATGGAGTTGAAGCTGTCATGGTTTTATCGTGAGTGTGTGGTGGCATCTTGAAATAGAGTTAGCTGCAAGTATTCATAAAAGGTGCTGTGGGAAACTTTTGAGGGTCCGCCACTTCATTGTCTCCATGGAGATGTTACTGTTTTACTATAAGTTGCAAGTATTCTTATTTCTTCTTCATATATCTGACCTGTCACTTGGCCTGGTTGAGCCACTTGCTTGTTTCCGTAGTGATCGACAACTTTGATGCCATACTGTTGTGGCAATATAGCATTGTGGGCCGCTCTTGCTTTGTGCCCACCAGCGTTTCCCTTCCGTCTTCTCCCCGGCGCCTCACGGCAGGTAAGAGGGGCACGTGGTCTCCTATGTCAATTCTGTGGACTGTCCTTAAGATCGAACATGTCTTTTAGCACGGACAGTCACTGGGTTGGCAGTGGATCCATGATGCATGCAGATCCAGGTTGCTCACTACTACAGTTTAGGTCAGCGCCCCCCGTTTGAACATGCGAGACCGTTCGGCTTGCGCTCATGCTCTTGTGTGTTTTGTAGGCTTTGGATACAACTGCTCGCTCTCGCCTCTTCCTCATCGGAGCTCCAAGTTATGCTCTTGAGTATAAGTATGCCTGGGTCAGTGGGGCTCGAGCGGTGATAATCTAATCTTAGCCTTTTCTTCTTCTTTGCTCTCTCACCTCTGTACCTCTCCAGTCTCCAGGCCGGTTTATGCCAGCTCTGCGCTGGTGTGTTTTGCTGCATGGACGTGCTATAGACTCTGCTTCCCATGCTTGGCGCTTGGTGTTGGCTGTGCTGCTCATCCACCTGCTCATCCATTTACTGTGCGCCTGAACGTAAAAGGGGCTTATGATAACTTGAACTTTGAACGGACTTTGGTTACAATCCAAACAACCCCCTTTGATGTGTTAAGTGTTTTGTATACTGTACTCAAGTGATGTACCTATTGTAATGCATAGTTCTGTTATAGGGGCTGAAGGTCTGACACCAGGATCCCCCAGGTGGTGGTTCCCGCTTTGGTTTGTGGTGCAATATTTTGTTTGTGTTTTTGGTGTTTTATTATTAGGTTACTGCCCCATTTGTTTTTACCCCATACAGATTACAAAATGCACCTTTAAATATATGAGATTGCCTGACATGTGGTTCAAAATACAGTAATACAGTAAATCAATTAATAAAACTTAATAAATCTTGTTCTGAAATTTAAAGTTGACAGTGGATCAAATGTCAGAGAAGGATATACCGCCCCTTAAAGAACACATATTAAGCTAAATACACTTTTTTTTGTGTGTGTTTTACCATGTTATGAAATGTTTTGCTCCTTAGAAGCACACCTGGAGTTGCATTTAACTTTCTTAAGGAATCCTGTTTAGTTAGACCTCTCCCTCGGAGCCTCAAAATACACTCTGTTTCAATTGTCCCAGATTTGTGGCATCAAAGGTAGTGCTCTGGAGGTCTAGACTTTGCTGAACTTTTCTGCCTCAAATCATGGCCATTACGACTGCCTGGATAATTCCCTCTGCTGCCAGTGGGAGTAATGGAGTTCTAAACCATATCATAAAAGGCCAAAGTAAAGGTACAAGAGCTATTTTAAAAAATATTTTCAGAACAACAATAGAGATAAAAGGGGGACCAAGCACAGCCCTGCCACACCCCTCTTTCCAGAGTCAGTGGGTCTGTCAAGTGCCCGCTAATTTTGTAAATTATTTAATTGACCTTTTTTTTCAAACCACCACTGAGATGTAGCATCTTTCACTTTTTCTTAAAGTAATTCAATAAAAAATAAAAGAAGACTTACAAAGAAAGTTAAGGCACACAAAGTCCCGTTTAGTTGGTCAAATTTGTCCATTTTCAAATTAAGTCTAAATGTGAGATTTTCCATTTTTCGTATGCTAATTATAATGTCGGTCTAGTTCTTGATTGTCGGGGCAATTTGTGTCACTTTTTTTTTTGTGATAGCTTTTTTCCCTGCTGCCAGGACTGTACTCCAAATATATCAATTTATTGTGTCCATGGCTCCAAAACATAGTTCTGAAATTGAAATTGGAACAATAATGTCAAAAACTGGCTAAAATTGCGTCCTCAGCTTTAAATGAGAGATACAGCCGTTTAACTGAAAGCTTTTTGCCACCCAGTATGAAAAGAATGTGATGTAACTGAAAATGGTCTACAGATTTACCAATACATTGTGATCTAATGTCGGTATACAATATCTATTTTTTCTTTTCTCATCTTTGTTAGTATGTTTGACCATTTAATTGGAACCTCTATGCCATTAACACTAGAGGATGCTATTCATATTTTTTTTGTATTAACCATGTTGAAATTATTCCTGTAAATGTGCTCTTGTTACACAGCTCTCTGGTCGAACACAACACCTAAACACAGGAACTACAACAACAGCAGAACACAATGGAACAAACAAACCGCAATAAAAAGAGAGCCAAAATACAGCCAAAATACTCAAGTCTCCGACGAAGTAAGAATAGAAGAGGGAGAATGCCAGCCTCCTCCGCTGAGTTAAATCTTTTTATTTACCATCCACATTGAGACTCGGTGTTTAGTTTGGCACTTTCTAATGCTATTACCAACTTCAGAATAATGACCACACTCCAAAAATCTGCCTCCCAAATGTCATCTGCTACTCCTCCGCCAAATATCCGTTCAATTGCCGACTCTAATTGATTGAAATAATGAAGCCATTTGAAATATGGCGCGTCACGGTGACTGATTTGCCCATTTGGAACAACACTAAGTGGGCAAAGATGAAATGACTTTGAGAGCACTTCTTGGCACCCGCAGACATGTTCAACACAAACATGAGTTATGAGAATCAGCACAATTATGTTAAGTAACAGAAAGGTTAACTAATTCAATTTATATTGGAATACATAACAAGCTTGTCACCAGAAATGGAAATTAGATTTTAAATGAGGGTCTCTCTAATAGGAATCAATACCAATACTATAACAATTCAGCTCCAGTGCAATGGGGAAGGTTACAACTATGCTATTTATTTGACATTTATTTAATCAAGGAAGTCAAACTGACAGAGGAACTGTGGCCCTAGAAGAGGCCCTAGTCTAGACCCTTCCAGGACTGACATGTTTAGTTGTGGCACATACTGGAACTGATCTAAAGGTTTTAATGAGGCAGAAAAATAAACAAAACAAAAATTGAAGGCTATGTGTAATGTTTTCTAACTTACCATGATTATTTGAAGATAAAAAATAAGAGCATGGATCTGTATTGCTTTTGTATATTTAAGAAGTTTAAACATTTTAAACACACAAACTATACTATAAATACAATTACACCAAATGAAATTTAATTAATAAGTCCCCCTCCTCAGAATATATGTGACCATCACGCCCCCATGTGTACACATTTTGGTTTATTCTTGTGACTGTGGTGCAGCTGCTCGTTCTCTCTGAAGCCTGTTTCATCAGCCGTCTTTTTCTGAGGCAGAACACTTGGATTGAAAGGAACTGACTTCGGAGGCAAGACAAGGCAAGGCTTTGGCAAACACCCAATATGTGATTTACAGGCATTCAGCAGGTCCACCTTCCACCAAGAAACAAGGAGAGGCATTCTAGATTTTTACAGTTCAAAACTTAATGCCAAAAGATGAATGAGAAGAACGATGAACTAATCTTGATTTTATTTTATTTAGTACAATTTCTTTTTCTTTCTGGCCTGAAGGCTTTATTTGACAGGACACTTGTAGCGTGACATGGGGAGAGGGATAATCTAAACCACGACGCCGTGGTGGTAGAAACCACACATGTGCAATGGCCTTATACACTGCATCACTGGCAAAGCAGTCCTTCTAAGTCCATAGCACATGACACACTTGTTGGTTCTGCCATCTTGAGAACGGAAACCACAACGCTGTGCTGTTGTGATGGGGGTTGTACCAACAACAAGTGTAAAAAGAAAGGATTATTCTAATAACACATTCACAAAGATCCAGTTTGTTGCCATCAGAAGGGACCAGTTGACTCCAAGTAATCACTCCAGACTGTGTAGTGAGCACTTTGTTTCGGGAGCTATTTACACATGAAACTACCACGTTAATCGTGAGATTATGCAATAAACTTTATTAGCCTACTTAGAGACTTAACACCTCATTTGCCACTATCCAGGGGTTATATTTTAGGATCAGACAGTCACCCATTCAGACTCAAAGGGCTGTGGATGAGGAAGCTTAGATGTAAATGTGCAGGATCCTTTATTGTTTCAATTATGATTTATGTTTTGTAGTTGAAATAAGTCTTTGTGACATTTCTGACCCACCTGGGGTCGGGGGTGGGTGAAAGCAGACATTTTCTGAGTCCTCAAGCTACAAAAGCTGTTGGAACCAAGACTTGAACTCACTACTTTGAGGCTGGTGAGTTGCTCTTATCAATTGACCTCTTTTTATATGATTTTTTTATTTGACTTTTTCACTAACTTGACTCAGTCAAAACTTTGGCTTTAACCCTATCTTTGAGGGACTTATTTCAACATATTTGGTTCTTGAACACCAGTATCTTGTCTCTGTAGATCTCAGAAGACCGCTGCAGACAGTGAGTAGTTTAGCACCATTCTGGTTTATTGGTTTCTGAATCCAGTTGTCGAAAAGATCAGTGGCTTCCGCATCACTTCATCTGCCACGAGAGCGACAGGTGACACATTTCCCCTCTCCATCTCTCTCGCGCTGATCAAACGCATCGATCTCAAGTTCAACATTTTAAGAAACAAAGTGTCAACAAAGAAATTTCACCAAAAGACTGTGGCGATCACAAAGACAACAGGAAAAATCAATACGCTGACCCTTTTGGAGAGGCTTGTGTGAAATACCAAACAACAATCACTATTATTTGTGCCCAAACAACGTATTAGCGACCTGGGGTTACGGATGTGTCTGCTTCTTCTGCTGTCAGTTTGTAGGACTAATTGTGTTTTCCGTTCGATATCAGAGAAAATGAAATGTGTGATGTGGGTCTGTCCGACCTGCTGCTGCTGCTGCTGTTTCACACCATCACTTCAATCATGAACTCTGTAAAAAGCACACCGGTGTCAACACAAGGCGTGAGATTGTCGTCAAAACTCTTCTTCAGAATGCCGGCTTGAAGCGAGGCCCACGCAGCTCTGTCAGTCACGTTCGCTCTCAAATATCTTGATCACTTCTCCATCTGACCGTTTCATTATAGCCACCAACACTGAGCAGACGTAATTGGCAACCACCGCTGAGCCGTCAGCCGCTTCACAAAGCCAGAGCCTCGGGAAGCCGTCTAATGCTCACTTCTCTCACATTCTTATTTGATATCATCAGTGTGTTATGGCAGGCCTGCTGAGAAAGACAAACATAACAATATGCTATTTTTAACTGCCATGGTGGAATCTTTTTGTATGGAAGTGATTTGCTGCCACGGAGCATGTTAGCTGGATCGCGATGTAAAACAGCATCATATTCTTACACAGGCTATGGCTCTCAACAGTCCCGCCCACTTCGTAGCCTGCTCTGGTAAATTGCTCATATGTTTTCTCCATAAACTTTTTTGAAAATGTCTAATATCGATGGACCCTTATTGTGCTGAATTGAGCTTTTAACCATATTATAATTAGGTCACATTCACAATACAAATTGAAGCGGACTCGGTTCGATTGGGGAACAAAGTAGCAACATTGTTACTTTGTCTGAGCTGGTTCGGTTGACGTTCACAATACACCTTTGTCAATCAAACGCCTGTAGAGGAGCTGCGTACAATATCAGCCAAAAGGATGACAGAGAAGCATGAGAGAGAGACACGGAACTCTGACTGATGCTGAGGTGTTTTCACGTCAGGAGGAGAGGTGAGTACGAGGCTGGGTGAATGCCTGGAACCCACTAAAGCTGTGTTTGAGACATGTGACCACACATACTAATTAAGAAATTGACTTAAATCGAAGCTTTTAAATAAATACAGATTTTTTTTTTGACAACACTAGTTATTACATTGTTTCCCTCTCAAAAACATACCTGTAGTTGCATTTAGCTTCCTTCCTGCTTGTTTGAGAAACCCTGTTTAGTGAACAGAGTTGGGGGTAACGCGTTAGCTGTTAACAAGCACCAGTACTCAAATGACTTTTTTAGAGTAACGAGGAATGTGAACTCCCTAAATTACTTTTTCAAATCAGTAACGCGTTAGTTTTGGTGAGGTATCATCTCCACACTACAATCCTAGAGCCAGGTTTGTTTCCCAGCCGCAGAGAGAGAGAGAAAACACTTGTTTCGGCATGTTTTGAGCATGCGCATTGAACAAACTAGTGACTTGGAGTCTTGCACATTTTGAATAACTCATCCTTTGTTGTAACCACTACTTTGTAGCTGAGGAGTAACAGCGATGTGGTGAGTTTTAAATAAACTACAGTGCTAAAACAAGTGCATTCTGTCGCGCGTCGGTGCTCTTGTCAATCCACTAATTTTGTTTTAGTGATGTTTTTCATTGCTTGAGGACAGGCCTTCACGTGCTTATTGTATGGCATTGTATTATGGTAAACTGTCAACATAAAAGATAAATGAAGCTCAGTAATTTTTTTTCTTTATCTTTCACAAGCGTCATTCAATAGGGGGCCACGTTGGATCAGTCATACATTCTAAAATAACACAAAATTGAAGAGAGAACAAACCAAAACATGCATATGACAGGTTTTCATGTTTTTCTATACTTTATTGTTGGGCTAGTCATTGAGGTGACTTATTAAGGATAGTTTTATACTCAACAGGAATCCCTCTATACATTGCATGTACAATATGTGTGCAAGGTCACATTTTTCTGAAAGTTTAAACTTTGACAATATAAGGGTGTTATATGAATTGTCTAAGCTAACTATGGCTAATAGAGAAAGATTCAGTTGCAGTCATCTGGACTCTGTTTTAGAAAAAAACTAATGTTTCGACTCTCATCCCCTTTCAGGGGCTTTCACAGAGTAGGATATGAACCCGAGTTCTCAAACTTGTTTCACAGATTGAGAATGACTCTTGGATGAGAGTCGAAATGTTTAGTTTTTTCTAAAACAGAGTCCAGATGACTACTACTGAATCTTTTTCTACAATGGAACACTCCTGGACGAATGAGGAATTGTACCGATATGGCTAAGTATAATTGTTAATTAAGTTATAGAATGAATCCCCTGTATGTATGTCATAAAAATGTATCATTTTCTCTGATGTAATAATTTGATCTGCATTCATTAAAAAATATATTTTATGACAAAATTGCATAAATATTTGTGTTAACTCTGTGGACAGTGATAGAAACAATACACTTTAAATGTCTGTTGAAAGCTTTGACGTGTTCAAAGAATCCTTAGACTTGGAGAAGCAGGACTTTTATAGGTACTTACAAATAAAGAGTTCTTATAACCAAGAAATTAAACAAAGTAATGACCACCATAGCAGTTATTAAAGCTTAAATCAGAGTTTTTATGGTGATTAATATTTAAATTGTACAAATGTATTAACAATTTGGGCAGTCACTCTACTGATTACATTAAGAGTAAATGGGTCACTTTGTTCTGGCAGATGAAGAGTGGGAAAGTATATGTGCAACTCAGTGGAAAACCACAAAATCACATGTTTGAAGGGAATTCTGTTGGGAAAATGTCTTTATGTGTTTATGTATAACACCGTGTCAAAGTGCCCATTGCTCAGGGAAATGCAGACTGTTGGAGAGGCTGTGGCAGCCAGGAGGCAAACCACTATCATGCGTTTTGGGATTGTCCTGTTGTTCACAAATATTGGACTGAGATCAACAAAGCCTTGAAGACAATTTATGACATCACCATCCCAATGGACTTCAGAACTATGTATGAACTATGTATTTGGGACACAACCAGCAGTTACCTCCAGAACATCCTCCTGGCTGCAGCGAAAAAGGCCCTCACAAAAAGATGGATGACACAAAACACACCGCCGATCAAAGACTGGACTGACATAATGGACATTCGACAAATGGAAACGATTACAGTCTGACTTAATTTGGACAAATATTACACTCTGGACTAAATGGGACGTTTTCTTTTTCTACTGATTTTGGTTTATGTCTCTTCTCTCTCTATTCTGGTCTAGTTTTGTTTAACTGTGTGTTTTTTGTATGTGTTATACATTTGAAAAACAAATAAATAAAATAATAAGAATAAGAATAATAAAGAAAGAAAAATGTCATCACCATATATGGGCAACATGATTTATGTAAGGACGAACATAATACATACTCAGCGATGTGCCCACAAAGTCTTACCAAATGCACACACATTTGTATTATTACGTTGGCGATGTAATTGCCAACGTAATAGAGAACAGGGGTCTCCAACCTATAGCTCGCAAAGGGATTTCCAAAACATTGTCTGTCTCAGCCAAGCTTGGTTACGGCGCTGTGACCTGCAGCCATGTGTGTAGCAGCATGAACTGCATAGAAGCCAAAACGTGCATGTGTCTGATCGGTGACTCCAGCCTGCTATGGGTAAGTGATGCAATGCAGTGGCGTAGGCTAGGATTTTCATATTGATCACTGATGCATAACTGTTATTACCCTTGCAGCACTTTAGTTTGTAGCGCTCCGTGTAGACCTGCTCAAACTTTACACCCCTCTTTCCCCGCAGCACTTCATGAGGTGTCACCTCTCCTTTTTCTGTTTTCTCTTTACTCTGGGGCGCAGGCAGCGAGCAGTGGGCTTGTTTAGGTTTAGAATCAGGCTCGTAAAAAACAGATGCGTGGGCGGATCAGGGCCACTGGGGGAAATGACAGCCACATAGCCTTGTTCTGCTGGTGTCCAAATGTTTTTTAATTTTATGTTAATCTGCCTCATTCACGGGGAAAGATGCAAAACTGAATGAATGGAAGTGCAAACTGACACTAACACACGGAATCGCGTGCCACGAAGTCAAACTGGTTCTTGCAAAAGTCAAACATTATGAATTTACCTACAACATAAAACAAACGTTGTAGCAGTCCTAAGTGTTACCTGGAGCCTCTACGGGGAAGGAGAGAAAAGAGGTGAAGATGTGAAGCACCTGGGGCTGTGCAGCCAAACTTAGGGCCTGGGGGGGGGGAACCATGTCCTTGAGTGCCTTAAATGTGGAAAAGTTTTTTTCTAGTGAAAGTAGCTCACCGACGCAAAAAGTTGGAGAACCCTGGCCTAGAATGTCCCACAGTACTGTACATATGTCGACAAATATGACTTACAGTACTTTTGTTCACCATAGTGTGTCCAACTGAAGTTTGACTCTTTTTACCACATTTTCATTTTTAGTTATTCACATTTATTTAACCAGGAAAGTCCCACAGATTCAGAATCTCTTTTTCAGTGCAGTCCTGGCCTCAGAGAGATGCATTTTGTACATGTTTTAGGGTGAGACACTGCAGGCGAATAGGAAAAAAAGATAGAGCTATGAATTTGAAACTTTGAACTTTTCAGGTACAGTACACATTTCACACCATGATACATACAGAACACTCACTGTCAGCTCTTTACAATTTTAATCTGTTTAAAAGACAAGCACATCTCATTTCCATTTTAAAAACAACTGTACACTGGTACAACAGACAGCGAGCTGACAGCCAGTTCAACAGGAATCCACAGAGATGTTGTCAAAACTTTTCTGAAAGCCACGTTTGAAGCTGAACCCACGCGGCTCTGTCACGTTCACTTTGAAATGCCTTCATCACTTCACATTGTTCCAGTAAGGCCACCAACACAGAGAGAATGTAATTAAACAAAGCAAAAAAGTGCTAAAAGTATCATCAAAATGTGTACTGAATATTATTTAAACTTCTAAAAGTGTGAGTTCAGACATATACATATTTTATTGATCCTGAGGGATATTGTGGTCTGTTGCTCATCCAAGTAAAAGAAACAGAATAAAAGAAACAATACCACTAACATATCAGTGTTATCCCTCATTCATCCAGGAGGAGGTGTTCCATTGTAGTAAAAGATCCAGTTGTAGTCATCTGGACACAGTTTTTTTTTTTTTAAACAAGACGTTTCAACTCTCATCTAAGAGTCATTCTCAATCTGTGGATCTAGTCTGAGATTCAGATATGTATCCCACTCACTGGGCGGAGCCTCCTGATAATAGCCTGTCCTTTTTATCTATTTGTTTGCACTGTAAACCAATCTTCTTTGTTACCCTAACAGTATGCTACTAACACGTCTGTCACAGTGGCTAACACTGGTATTCCACAGCAAGAAGGTCCTAGGTTCGACTCCCGGGCAGCATACCTGTGTCTGGGTTATTATTATTATTTCACCAAAAAGCCTTCTTCAGCTCATCCCAAACATCTGTCGTAGATTAGTTTCTTCTTCTCTGGTTTGACCCTTCTCAAACATTCAGACATATTTTCCATGACCATGGGATTTGTCTTTCCACATGGTTGTTTACTTTTTATCATTATTTTGGCTAATCTCACTGGACATTTTGCACTTTGGCCAGGAAAAGCATGTTTTGCCTATATTGTACACTTTTTTGATGTCTAATCCCAAACCAGAGCTTCCTGGGGGCTGTGACCTCTGGGTGCACACAACACCCCTTTTGAAACTTTTTGGTGTCGCTCAAAATATAACACTAGATCTGTTTCAGTAACGATAATATAACAACTGCTATATCAGATTTGTGTGAAAGATAAAGTACAGAAGGCTTTACCAACATTGCTCTGCAAAATTGCCGATCCAGAATGAAACTAGGAATAAACCAGTTAACAAAAGGTCATAAGTTTTAATATTTGGGACCTTAAATTGAGTAGGCTTAATCATCCCTCTAAAGTACTCCTGACCAAACCCAGCTCAAGATCAGGAGATTAATCACCCAACGTGGCTGTATCTGCCTATTGCCCACGGGAGGTTGCCACGGAGACATCAGAGAATGGGTTAAAGATGGGGGTAAATTAGTTCTTTGAGGTAGAAAGTCACTTGGTTCGAATAAGTTGCTTGAGTTATAGTGTCTTTTCCTTCCACCTCTGGTAATTGGCAATACTGAGTCATCAATCACGTTTCCAAAACTCCAACCACAGGAATCCATCTTATTTCCTCTTGTTTCTCTTCATTTGTGTTTTTTCTACCGCCAGTCGGACCAGCTGTTCCGCTTACACTGGGACAACAAACAACATCTCCGCTTTGGGACTCGTTCAGACAGAACTGACAGGTACGGTCTTGTTTACGTCAACAAACTTACGGCAAAACGCTGTCAGGAGAGGACACCGCTGAGGATATTTGAAATGATTTCATGCTAAGGAATTAAAGACGGGAGAAAAAGCAGCGTGTGATGAGGGAAACCGCCGTGAAGTTAAAAGCACAGTGTGATTTTCTCAATGACAAATGCAATCAAGCTAATTAACGTGCATATGAAGCTGTGAGAGCAATATAATTTCTTTGCAGCGAGCAAAGTAAAAAGATTTCACCTCTGATCTCAATTTGCATTTAAAACAAGTGACATTCCTCATTTGATCAAAGAAACAGAAGCTAATGGGCCTTGGAGAGTAAACAAAAAAGCTTGATTTGTTTTCACCATCTTTTTGACTCATTTGTCGTCAGACTTGAACTCCGCTGACCCTCCCTACTTTAGTTTTAGACCTCTTGTGCCTTTGTGGCATGAAAATTAGAGCAGTTTTCAAATAAAGTTGAATAATGCTGTTTTTCTTATGTGGATGTTTTGTTTTATTACTAAAAAAGAAAAGAAAAATTGTATTCCCATTAGCTACTGACATGGCATCCAACAAAAAGACAAAGATGATGTACATAAAACATTCACAAAGTAAATATATAACTAAAAGGGGACAAAAATAAATAAAATCAGTATAACAGACGATAACAAAAACACAGCCATTCAGGAAAAACACCAAAATTGTCAAACCTTTGCCGTAAGGAGAAACGTTAAGATAAATGAACGTTTATGAGTGTTTGCTCATCATTAGTGTGCGCCAAGTTGTATTTTGATTGATTCCTGCAACTGAGGCTCGAGTGCTCAGAAAATTCCTGTTTTCACCTACCCCCTATCCCCACCCACATCTTGTCATTTGTTTTGATGATTTGAAAAATGGATACTCCGAGCGACACATGTCTAAAATGTTCTAAAATGTCACATAGCCACTTTTCAAAAGTAAAAACATGTAAATGACAATCTGCTGCTTGTTACAGAGAAATGTCACTCTGAAGTTTTTTTACAGGAATTACAAGGACCTGTTTCATTATGAATCAGAATCAGAAAAAGGTTTATTGCCATTGTCAATGAACAAAATTCAAAGACTGAACTGCTGGCTGGTGGTTAAGGCACGGCACATGTATGCCAGGCTACTGGTGTAGCCGGCCGCAGTGTCGTGAGTTTGAATCCCAACTGACATTTACTGCATGTCCTCCTCTCTCATCCCCCATTTCACACTTTCCTCTCCAGTCTAATAATAATAATAAACAAAAGCCTACAGGCAAAACATCTTTAGAAAAAAACACAAGATCATTATTTTACATTGTATTAATTGTAAACTGGAATGTTGATCTGATAAGGCCCAGCAGAGGATGTACTTCCTGCGGCAGCTGAAGAGGCCAAGCTGCCAGCGCAGATGATGGTGCAGTTTCACACGGCCATCAATGAGTCCATCCTCACCTCCTGTAGACAGACTCATCCCGAGATGAGCCCGATGAGGGTGGTGTCGTCCGCAACCTTGATCAATTTTACTGAGTCGTGGCTGGAGGTGCAGCAGTTTGTGTACAGGGAGAAGAGCAGAGGAGAAAGTACACAGCCCTGTGGAGGACCTGTGGTGGTAGTACGAGCATCTGAGACATTCTTCCCCAGCCGCACGCACTGCCTCCGATCCGTCCTGCTGGTGGAGTCAGGCACGTTGAGCTGGGAGAGCTTGTCCTGGAGCAGAGCAGGGAGGATGGTGTGAACGCAGAGCTGAAGTCCACAAACAGGATCCTGGCGTAGGTTCCCGGGGAGTCCAGATGCTGCAGGATGAAGTGGAGTGCCAGGTTGATGGCGTCGTCTACAGACCTGTTGGCTCTGTGTCTAAGACCTGTTGGCTCTGTAGGCGAACTGCAGGGGTCCGGCAGGAAAGAGGTTGAAGGACTGGAGGTGGGGCAAGACCAGGCGTTCAAATGACTTCATGACTACAGACGTCAGCGGCCACAGGCCTGTAGTCATTAAGCTCAGTGTTCCGGGGCTTCTTGGGGACAGGGACAATGATGGACAACTTGAAGCAGGCTGGACGTGGCATGACTCCCAGGGAGATGTTAAAAATGTCTGTCAAGACAACTCCTGCCCAGTGTCTTAATGTGGCAGGAGAAACACACCGTTTGGTCCGGCCGTTTTTTGGGGGTTGGATTTCCGAAATAGTCCGTTTACATCCCGTTCCTGAACTGAGAGAGTGATGGGGGGACCAGGTTGGGTTGGCAGAGGTGGCCACCGTGGGGAGGGGTGGTCACATCAAACCTGGATAGAAGGTGTTAAGTTGCTCAGCCAGTTTTTGATTGTCTGCAGCAGGGGGGGGCTCGGGGCTTATGATTGGTGAGAAGCCGGAGCCCACGCCAAACGGACGCGGGGTTGTTGTCAGAGAACTGCTGCTTCAGACGCGTATTGTACTGTGATCTCGCTCGGAAAACTTCCTTTGTTAAATCCATACTTTACATCTTTGTAGCGCCCCCTGTCTCCAGCCCTGTGCGCTGCCTCCTTCTGCTGCCTTAACTGCCTCAGTTTTGGTGTTGGTATGATGCTGTCCTCACAGAATCGAATGTATGACGTCACAGTGTATGTGTACTCATCCAAACTATCTGTGGCGCTCTGAAAACCTCCCAGTCTGTAATGTCCAAGCACGCACGTAGCTCCTCCGCTGCCTCATTGGTCCACTTCTTACAGGTCCTCACTAAATGTTTGGAGAGCTTCAGCCTCTGTCTGTACGTGGGGATCAGGTGAACCATGGCGTGATCTGAAAAGCCGAGAACAGCCACGGCGCGGAAGGCGTTACTGACTGTCGTGTAACAGTGATCCAACGTGCTCTGCTCTCTGGTCGGAACTTTAATCGGTCTGTGCTGTCTGTGAGTCCGGGAAGGTCCGCTCCACACTCAGAATCTGGTCCACGAGCGCTCGGTGGGATGTAAACAACAGCCAGAATGAATGAGGTGAACTCACGTGGAGAGTAGAATGGTTTGCAGTTAATGATATGATGATGTTAGTTTTAGTCATAAGCACTTGAATAAGAACACATTTACTTTGTCACAGAAGAATAACTGTTCAGACCGCCTTTTTTGGTTAAAACAAGAACTTAATAGTGCTCATATTAGTTAAAGCAATATGATATGAAAAATAATGGCATGACTATCAAAAAAAGTTAGATAATACTGTACTTTTCTCCCCCTGAGCGGAGAAGCCGATCCGCCGTTGACTGTTGATCGAGCTACGACCCACAATGCACCACACAGATTCAAACAGTGGCGCCAAATATTCGCAAATAAGTACTAAGTTTGTACTTTTACAGAGAAACACAGGACTAATGAAACATAAAGCTTTGATGGTTTACATTCTTTATTAGGGTCATTTTTAAACTACATTCAAAATTCTTCAAAAAATGCTTCGAATCATTACAAGGTTTTTTAAATGCATTACAAAAACCTTTTGAATGTACAAACGTTTCTGTTGTTTATAAAATATAATCGTCACGTTAACAACCGTAACTAAAGCTATTATAAAACAGATTGTTACATCGATGACTTCTCAAAAATGTTTCAGATACTTCATTGATCGAAAAGGAAATTCAAAGTTCGGTAGCAGCAATACAAAGATAATAAGTAACAGTTTGTTTCTCATATTTGCAGAGAATAATAACTATCGCTGTAATCATGTATTGTTTATTATACTAGACCAAATTGTAACATTAAATCTCATTCATTTATATTATTTTACAAGTTGAGGGGCTTTGCATTTGGACGTTTCTACACAGCAGGAAAAAAAGACTTCAAACGTGCAGATTCTCAGAAAGCGAAATTCCCAGATATCAAATTGCAGCATCTGCCTGAGCGCGTACAAACAACACCACGGCCACAGTTTAGACCTGCTTAGGTTGAATCCCAAAATGAAAGCAGCAGAAGCACAGTGGGAATAATCTGGTGTGTTGGTGATTGCAGCCTGTGCTCCAGTCGAGCTGAAAATAGTGAAAGTACTGTTTGGACAAAAGCAACTCTTACCGGAAATAATATGATCCAGGTGTGTGCTCTCTCTCTCTCTCTCTCTCTCTCTCTCTCTCTCTCTCTCTTCTCTTCTCTCTCTTCTCTCTCTCTCCTCTCTCTCTCTCTCTCTTCTCTCTCTTCTCTCTGTCTCTCTTCTCTCCTCTCTCTCTCTCTCTCTTCTTCTCTCTCTCTCTTCTCTCTCTTGATCGCTCTCTCTCCCCATATCTATTTCTGCCCCCCCTTTCTCTCTTTTCTGTCTCTTCCTGTTCCTCCCTCTTGCCCCTTCTTTTCTTATTTTTACGCTCCTAATTCGCTCTTATTTTTCTTCATTCCCTTCGATATCTTCTCTCCCTTTACCTTTCCACTCTCTTCTTCTCGAATTTCTCTCTCTCTTCATGTTCTATATATTTTGCTTCTCTTCTTTCTTTTTTACCGCCCACTTTCACTGTCAAACCTTCCTTCTAATTCTCTCTCCCTCTTCTCTTTGTCTCCTGCCTTTTCTCCTCTTGCTGTCTCCTTCTGCCCCCCCCCACCCACCTCTTTCTACTCTTTCTCTCTCACTCCACTCCTTTTACTCCTTTATCCCTCTCTTTTCATTTCTGTTTCTCTCACCCTATTCCTTAGTCGTTCTAAATTTCACACAAATCACACCAGTGTCCAATATTCAATATTAGAGGCTGCATTGTGCTTGTTAAATTAGTTTCTAATCTGCTAAACATGTATATGTAAAATAGCAGAGAAAACGTCAGTCTAATTAGCACTTGTTTCCCTGTGTGTGAGTGAGTGACAGTCTCAGCGGCCTGTAGTTGTCCATGCGCTCAGTGAATACACTCTGCTGAAAACACAGCATAAAGGCTCATTTATGTTCTACGTTTGAGACACATATGGATACACACAGAGGCTTCGGTCCGTCCTCTGTGTTGTTTTGTCTGTCGTCTGGTCCATATGTGATTTGTTTGTTCACAGTTTATTGATGCGTAGCAAACGAGCTGTACATGTGCTGACCACTGGGGGCAGGAGTGAACACAGCGTAACATAAAAAGTGACTAAAACAAACAGCAAAACAAATGCGTTCAACAAATATGTGCACCTCCATGTTTGTTTTTGTAGTTGCACTTTTTCTTTTTGTCAGACTAACCGACTTTTACCGACAAATTTTTTTTTAACCAAAATATCAAAAAACAGAATAGACATTATGTATTTACAAGAAACCCATTTGAATGACATTGAACTTCAAAAACTAACCACATTTAGTGGTTAGTGCAACTCATCATACAGGGGCAAACACAATGTTTACCTCAGGCTGAATAGCTTTTGAAAAGATTTCTGAATGTGAAGAAATATGTGCTGATTAAGGGGGCTATTAATGGATGTTGCAGAATAGATTTATCTTTAATAAAGACAGAATCGCGGCGGCAGATGTAGGCACAATGTACCTGGGCATTAAATATGCCAGGACTCTGTCATATATATACATACAATAAAAAAAAATTCCCTTCTCACCCTCCGCGGGTGGTCTTATTCCTTTTTCTAAGCTCGGGTCCTATATATATGTATATATATATATATATAAAATATATATGCATATATACGTGTGTGGGTGTATGTATATACATAAATATATACATTATATATATAAAATCATCACAATTGCACCAACAGTTTACAGAATGGACCCAGGAACAAGATTATATGAATGAATAACGAGCGGCCAACAGTGTCATTAATTGCAATGTTTTGGTATAATACATGGGAAATTGAAAGTGCTGCTGCTTAAAAAAAAAAAAAAAAAAAAAAAAACTTTTAAGAATTTGAATGCACATTATCTCCAGTACGACACATCCCAACCTCTCATGACCGGCTAAAACTGCAAAACTTTAGTGGAACTTTCCATTTACCTCCTACGCTCTTTGCAAATCCCTCCTTCTAATTCCCTCTTTTCTTTCTCCTCTATATTCTCTTCTTCTAATTCTCTCTCTTTCTTTCCCTTTTCCTCTCTCCACCCGTCCATCCCTCCCTTACCTCACACATAGCAGCTCGTATCTCTCTGGATGTGCTCGTTCATGCATCGTCTGGACGGAGCTGAAAAAGCGTGACTGAAGCTGTGGAGGAACTGACCCAAAGCCAACGTCTGGTCACCTGCAAAAGAAACACGTTAAAATGGTCAGTGACCCTTAAAGCCCAAACATGGAAACTCACAAAAGGACTCACCGTGGCACAAAAATACTGAGAGAGAGATGTCCTGAGTTTACCCACCGTGGCGCGCTACAGGGATTTGAACCACAGAACAGGACAAAGCTTGTGGGTAATGGAAGATTTGCTGTGTTTTTGCTGATCTCCAGGTATTACAAGAGAGCTTTTTTTTATTTAAGGTCAGGCTGTGTCATGTTCAACTTAGGATTTTTCTCCCCTTTTTTTTTTTTTCTGTCTCTGTTTGTCTATTGGTGTTGGGTCTTGGAAGACACAGTAGAACCGTGGTGCTGAGGTTAAGGTGGTCGCCTCTCAACAAAAAGATCCTGAGTTTGATTTTGTGACTAGAAAAGGCCTTTCTTTGTTTGTGTGTTTTCCCTGTGTCTGTATAGATGCAGGCGCTCCAGTTTCCCCTACACTTATGTAAAACAGTTGGGTTTGCTTGTAGTAGTGTACAAATATGCAAGAAAAACACTTTGCCGATATGAATCAAACATGTAAAGAAGTGATGTTCCTCTCAGATTGAGCATGAGCCATTTCTCTATTGTATTTCCATTAAGAGTTTTTCTTAATATTCACAAACCTGCTCATTTATTTTAACATCAATATCCCTGCGACAATTTTTAGTCAACCATAAACCTCAAAATGAATTATTGTAATTGAATTTGTTATTTTCTCTCCCCACTGGCTAGAGAAAATACGCTATTGAAACAAGTATATAAGTTTATTATTTCTAAAGTAAACTTAACTATAATAATTATTATATTTTCTTTTCTTTTTTTCAGTGAATCATCTAGATAGTGTATGTATTTTTGGTTTCAGTCTTCAGGCTTTTGGTGTAACAGTCAGTGCTGACCTTCACCAGAGACCCAGACGTACGGGCAGAGTAGCCTCTCTCTACAAGACGCTGGTCACTGCTAAAGTGCGGTAGACTTTTGTCGCAGCCAAGCTCATCAGGCTGGAAGAGCACGGCCCAGCTGAGCCAAGGGTATGGTATCAGAGCACAGAGGAATGGACAGACTCCTGGAGGGGTGGGACAGGGGTTTCCATCGAGGTTTAGGGAGGTTGGGGGCCTGATGTCCCTTGTTTCGTCCATCTCAACTCCCGTATTCCCTTTGCTCATGGTCCATCCTGCAGGTGGAGGTCAGGATGTTGAGGATGGAAGTTTGTACATTGAACATGGGACACCCCATTCAGAGCCAAAGCGAATTGATAATGTTCATCCCTAGAAGGTCTTTTGCACTCAAGATTCACATACATTTAACAAAGACAAAAGCAGAACATATCATTATGTCATTACAAATGGTCTTTTAGTAAATACATCATTTTAAAAACCCTCAAGTTCATATTTACACAGTACAGGTCCAGTTGAAGCTCAGAACACAATTAGTTCCACGGTTAATCGTTTATCCCTTAACCCAACCCAAAACTCTCAAAAATGAGTAATCCAATCACCCCATTTTCTCTAGATGTAGCTCCTATACATCAGTGTGAAGTCTTTGTCCTTAAGGTGAAGTGAGGCAGAGTCCACTAAAGTTAGTCTGGCAGCTGAGTGACTCAAGCGGGAGCAGTGAAATCTTAAAACGTCCCCGGGCCCATTGAGATTCACTCCATTGTTCTCCTCCTTCTCCCTTAGGACCTCCACTGTCATATCCACCCAGCCCTGCTCAGAATGAAACGCAATGACACCCGTATATCGATCTCAAACACATCTGCATTTGCCAAAAGGACGAGCGGCGCTGTATTGATTGACCCGTGGAGACCTGGGAGAGTGCTAAGCGCCGTACACTGCTCCACACCGGGCCCATCTCCGTCTCGAACATTAAATCGGGAGAATAAAAGGCACGAGATTACGGCGTCAGCAATATTCAAATGAGAGCGATTTTAGCTCCGGCTGCTAGTGCGGAGGAGGAGATCAAATTAATTCACAAAATGGTGTGATCATTGCCTAGGTCTTTGGTGTAATTACGCATTAGATGTACAGCGTTTGGATCATTTTTCTGTAAAAGGACAAATGTTATTGCTGTCTGTTTTAAAGCATGGTAAGTGCTGGTCATTTGGATTGGTTTAAAACTGTATTGTAAAGAATGAACAGCGGCTAGAGATTAGGTTATGGCATATTAGTAGTAGAACTGGGAGATAAATCAAGACATTGAGAATATATATATATGTGTTGCGAAAATGTGTAAAATTACTCAACTGTATCGTTCTACAAGAATAATATAAAGTTCTTAATAACAGGTAAGACATTAATAAATGTGAAAACCAAGATGTTTTAGGATACTGATTTACAAGCTGCTTATGCAATTTACGTTCTGAGCCAAATGCATGGGATTGGATAATAGGAATTGAGGGTGGTGACATGTCATGTGGTACGGGATAGAGAATGGAAAACCTGGACTAGGCCAACTGGATTGGATTAACCCTGATTTTAAAATTCGGAATAGGCCTAGACACGGGGCAGGTCGGGGCAGGTTGAAAAATAGGTGCCGTGGTGCGGGTCAGAGAAAGCCAAAATTGCGGTACCCACGTGTAGGAAAAGAAATGACCCGTGCGTCACTACCGGGCGCTGTGCTGTTGGCCTCACGGCTCCTGACAGTTTAACCCAGCGGCACTGAAGATACATTTACATACGAGGACAATAAAGGGCACCTTACCTCAACCTTAATTGACGGATCCTTCAGTGAAGCTAGTCAAAACCTGTCAGAGGCAGTGGGCGACATGTCAGCAGATTTTGAGCTGTAAAATCTTGGGCAGGAGTACCACACTGGAGGATTAGTCTATTGTGCGTATTATAGGTAGAAGTGCAATATACAGGCATGTGCAATACAGAATATAGAATTGGGTTCTATATGCCTTTTGTCACTCTCTCATTTAAGTCAGTGCCCCTGTCATTGTTTCCGTTTTGTACCGCTGTCAATAGTTTGTGTAAATAGTTTGTGTGTATATTATAGTATGTTATATTTACTGTAACATCAACCTGCCGGGAGTCTGCAGATGGAAATTTGCCTATAATCTGGCATATTTGCAATAACAAAATAAATAAAAAACAGAACTAGTTCAGTTCAAACTGTTTGCAGCGGTCCGAACATATTCACTTCCTAAAGCATTCCTAGCATTTTAATTATTCACTGCGCTTTTTATAACTTTCAGAGGCTAAAGCGGAGTTTTGCTGTCACAGTAAAGCTAAATACAACTGGCCTGCTATCAGTGCACTTCCTGGTTCTCTGAAGACAGCAGACAGCACAGCGATGCATCCACATTGTCCGGGTGTTGCAGAGCAGTTTTATCCCATTTAAAGGACAAATATTATGCATTATTTGTATTGTTATTAGCCTTTATACATGTTTTTGAGTACCTTCAGTACCTCATGTTTTAGAAATAATAAAAAAAAATATTACACTTGGATCTCTCCTTTTTCCTCCCAAGACAAACTGACTTATTGGCATCATCACCTTGGGGAATTTCACACAGTTTAAGATAAAACATTTTCAGCGCATTTCAAGCTGGCCACTCACTTCCGGGTCTCAGCACGCTGATAGTGATTTGATGGGAAAAATTCACAGAACGAGTCACAGAACATCAGTTATCAAGGAGATTCAGAACAGAGTGTTTTTGATGCTCGGAGGGGAGAGGACTTTCTAACCAGGAGTCATCAAACTATCTTGTGTTTTTTAACATACATAGGATTAACGTTGGTTAACATGGTTTAAATCTCCAAAAAGTAAATTTAGCATATTATGTGTCCTTTAAGAAAGCGCAAAACATTAAACTTGCCAATTTAAAAAGTCTGAGTTCTAACATTTCCTTTTTAATCATACATCTGGGCTGTCAGACAACCGCAGTAATTACAGTAAATGCACGGTGTATACTCTTATGATTGACAAGCACAGACATTAATAGATTTAATTTAACTCCATTCCCTTTACAAAGAGGAAGAGAAAGTGAAAAATTCTCATAATACATTGGCTTCCAGATGTCAACATTAAAATTAATCTCCTTGGCGCTTTAATCTATGCTCGACCAAGGGCCTCTAATCTGCTATTTCTTTCACATTTGCATATTTTCTCAAAGAAATTGTATTCAGTAATATTATTTCTTCTTATAAATGGTATCCTTTTAAAGCGTGCCTAAGAATATTATCTGCTGGGTTTTATTCCGGTGAAATCCTTAATGTCTGCAGCCTCTAACTTGAGATTTGGTGCGTTCAGGGGTTTAAATGTGGAGTTTTTTATGGCGTTTCTCATTGTGCTCTTGCATCCATTTGAACTGTGTTTTGCATAATGCCGGTGCCTCTAGTCACTCCATCTGTGGAAGTCATGCAGCGTGAAGCTGAGCGAGGAGTGAGAGGAGGAGGCAAAGATCACCACCGAACAACATGCAAGCCACTAAAAGGAAAAGACAGCGTGTCATTGTTTGTGAAAGCTATAAAAAACACCTTGAATTGAGTAAATGCAGATATGCTTAATGCCATACTGTGGAACATGGCCATGGAGACAAGCAGGTGTGACATTGTGCAACTTCATAGGTCCTATTTCCTTTTCATTTTTTACTGTTCTGACACCAAAACATTTGAAGCACACATATATTTAAATGTGTATAATATAAAATGATCAGACAAATGTGAAATTTATTAGAAACTTTGGGGTTAGTTTTTTTTTTTTTTTTTTTTTTGAATCAGCACTATTTGGTAGCATTTTTTTTTTTTTTACTATAAACAGAAACTCTATTTTCAAATTTTGCATATCTTCGAAACAACAGTCACAATATTATCTAAACGTTGATATACAGTATTGCTCACCTCTAAATGTTTTAATAATTTAGCAGTATATAAAGTTTAAAACATATATTTGAAAGAAAATGCAAGGTTACAAAATAGCTGATTAGCCCAGGGCAAGCTTTGAAATATTTAAAATTATTACTTAAAAAAAAAAACATATATTATGGAAAGTCTACATCAAAAATTAATGTGAAATTTACTGGGTTTTAGGCCACTGTTCAATATCAATATCAAGGTTTATTTATGAAGCACACGGTAAAACTGTAAAAACCCAGACTGCAAAAAAAAATTAATAATGATAATAATAAAAGCCCAAAGTGCAATAATACATATATACAAACAATTAAAATACACATGAAGTTAATAAAATAATGACTCAGCTCAGTTTGGGTTTGGGTTTTTTGCTCTAGTGTCTCAACAGCTCTAGTATGCAGCTCTAACATGCAGCTCTAATATGCAGCTCTAACACGCAGCTCTAACACGCAGCTCTAACATGCAGCTCTAATATGCAGCTCTAACACGCAGCTCTAACATGCAGCTCTAACATGCAGAGGCTGTTCCAGAACCTGGGCCCCGCCACAGAGAAAGCTCGGTCCCTTCTGCTTTTTAGCTTTGACCTGGGAACATCCAGGAGGACCTGAGAGGAGGACCTGAGAGGAGGACCTGAGAGGAGGACCTGAGAGGAGGACCTGAGAGGAGGACCTGAGAGGAGGACCTGAGAGGAGGACCTGAGAGGAGGACCTGAGAGGAGGACCTGAGAGGAGGACATGGTACGAGCAGGAACATGGTGGGACAATAACTCCAGCAAATAATTGGGAGTCAGACCATCAAAGACCTAAAACCATGAGCAACATTTTAAATTGAAATTTCTGGAGAACTGGAATCCAGTGCAGTGATGCCAGGACTGGAGTCATGTGTCGGTGATGCCTTGTACCCGTGCCAGTGCAGTGATGCCAGGACTGGAGTCATGTGTCCGTGATGCCTTGTACCCGTGCCAGTGCAGTGATGCCAGGACTGGAGTCATGTGTCGGCGACGCCTTGTACCTGTGCCAGTGCAGTGATGCCAGGACTGGAGTCATGTGTTGGCGACGCCTCGTACCCGTGCCAGTGCAGTGATGCCAGGGACTGGAGTCATGTGTTGGCGACCCCTCGTACCCGTGCCAGTGCAGTGATGTCAGGACTGTAGTCATGTGTTGGCGACGCCTCGTACCCGTGCCAGTGCAGTGATGCCAGGACTGGAGTCATGTGTCGGTGACGCCTCGTACCCGTCCAGTGCAGTGATGCCAGGACTGGGAGTCATGTGTCGGCGACTGGAGTCATGTGTTGGTGACGCCTTGTACCCATGCCAGTGCAGTGATGCCAGGACTGGAGTCATGTGTCGGCGACCCCTTGTACCCGTGCCAGTGCAGTGATGTCAGGACTGGAGTCATGTGTTGGCGACGCCTTGTACCCGTGCCAGTGCAGTGATGCCAGGACTGGAGTCATATGTCGGCGACGCCTTGTACCCGTGCCAGTGCAGTGATGTCAGGACTGGAGTCATGTGTCGGCGACTGGAGTCATGTGTCGGCGACCCCTTGTACCCGTGCCAGTGCAGTGATGCCAGGACTGGAGTCGTGTGTTGGCGACGCCTTGTTCCCGTGCCAGTGCAGTGATGCCAGGACTGGAGTCGTGTGTTGGCGACGCCTTCTACCCGTTGCCAGTGCAGTGATGCCAGGACTGGAGTCATGTGTTGGCGACGCTTTGTACCATGCCAGTGCAGTGTGGGGATGGAGTCATGTGTCGGCGACGCCTTGTACCCGTGCCAGTTGCTGATGCCAGGACTGGGTCATGTGTCGCTTTGTACCCGTGCCAGTGCTGTGATGCAGGACTGGAGTCATGTGTTGTCGACGCCTTGTACCCGTGCCAGTGCAGTGATGCCAGGACTGGAGTCGTGTGTTGGCGACGCTTTGTACCCGTGCCAGTGCAGTGATGCCAGGACTGGAGTCATGTGTTAGTGACGCCTTGTACCCGTGCCAGTGCAGTGATGCCAGGACTGGAGTCATGTGTTGGTGACGCCTTGTGCCTGTGAGCAGCCGGGCCGCGTTTGCACTAACTGCAAGCATTTAAGAGAGGTCAGATCGGGACCATAATAAAGAGAGTTGCAGTAATCTAGGCGTGACATAATGAAAGGGTGAATCACTCTTTCAAGGTCCTTGGCAGGTAAGTACGGTTGAACTTTAGCCAGTAACCTCAGCAGTGGTCGGTTTTGACCACTGCGCTGACTTGTTGGTCCAGTTTAAGAGATGAATCCATCTGCACACCAAGATTTCTCACAAATGGAAGGTTAAAAGAAGACAGAGGACCAAGAACACTGTCCACCCCTCCTAAAACATCTGAATCACCAAAAACAACGATTTCAGTTTTATCCTCATTTAAATGTAGAAGATTAAGAGTCATCCGGTGGAGCTTCATATCGCCACTCAGCACCTAAAGCAATTTGTATCAAGAAACCACTCCTTTCACACATTCATTCACAGATAGTGGAGGTTAGGTGGGTAAAGTGTCTTGCCCAAGGACACAACCACAATATGCATATGTGGGAGCAGGGATTCGACCACCAATTTCACACCAGTGCAACCCAACAGCACACTTTTTTTTAAACAAATGTTAGTAGATTTTGTTGGGCAAAATCAAAGTACTAAACAAATCTTCTGTTTTTTCCCCCTCCTACCAATAGCAGCCGCTCTCCACAACTCACCACCGTTCTTTATTCGACCTTTGCATGTGTTAAACCTGCACATTTGCCCAGCTCTGCTCCGTGTGCTCTGCTCCAGTCTGCTCACGGCACGCGCCTGAGCTCCAGTGTAATTGAATCACTTTGTGCAGTCTCTGAACAGATCCCGACGCTCGGCTGCAGTTTGAATGTGACCTTGTCGGTTTGCCGTAGTGTGAACTGTTCCTGCTCTGCTTCAGACTATGGACAGAAGCTGCTACTGACATGGCTAACCAGGTCTAGAATCTAGGTGCAAAGTCTGCTTTATATTTTATTTTACTTATTTTTGTTGCTGGCGAGAGACGCTTTTTGGTCATGAAGAGGGAGATTTCTAGCTTTTTGGTGATTCGATTTTGAGCTAATTTATCCAGAATGATTGAAATAAGCTATTTATAAAGGACACGTTACCCAAGTAGACTTTGAGTTTATAACCTATAACATTGTTCCCTAGTCTAGGGAGCTTAATTTACCTTGTTTCCTTAATCCCTTATGCCTAAAGCCTATTTTTCCAAAAACGCCTGACGCCTGAAAAAATGAGCCCCAGAGGGTTCAGGAAGCTGTTCCTGGACCCTCTGGAGCACAAACAATTGGCTGGAGCCTTTGTGAAGCTGAGACTCTGTACTTTTTGACTCTTAATGTCTGTTTTACCCGCCTAGATTTTCTTTGCTAAATATATGAATGAGCAAAGCTGGTGTTGGAGGAGGGTCTGATTGGTCCTAGTTTTAGCATTCAGTGGGTTTTGACAATTCTCTTTTAAAATGTAAATTCATTAAAAAAAAGGAGTCCAGGCGGAATCCATATAAAAGTCCAATTTGTTTTTCATATTTCTTTAAAAAAATTTTACTTGATGGTTTGGAGAACAAATGGACCCTGATGCTTCCCAGAATCATTGATTTGACTGGGAATAAGAGGGTTACAGCTTTATTTTTATGTACAACATATCAAGCAGCTTAAGAGTTTTATTTTATAAGATAGAGGACAAAATGGAATTAAGAAAAAGTCCAAGCGTAAAAGGTTAATCCTGTTTATGACGGAACTGGTTTGTTTATGTTGCTTCGAGTTTGTTTCAGTCGACGAATCTTTTGTCATTTTAGGACCATTTGTAAATGTATGTGCACCAAAGGTGGGTGCATTATTTTGGTTTCAGTTATTTTGTATGCATTTTGATGTGTTCTCTTGTGTTGGAGAGTCCTTTTTCTACAACTTATCCTTCAACACTGCTCATACATATTCTGATTACACACGTACACTGCTGACTTCTGCTCACGTTCCTGTATTGCCACGGAACTGGTCAGTTTATGTGACTTTGAGTTTGTTTGTTTGCTGTCATGGACTCAGAGCCGGGTCGTGACTTATATCGCTGTGGTCTTTTCGTCCAACAAACAGAAATACATTCTTGAGTTGTGGCCATGGGTTGTCCTCCTCATCATCTGTCTTATCGTCTTCAGTTATTTTTTCCTTTCTTTGCTCTGTCTTTGTGTCTGTGTTAGGCTCTCCCCATTCAAACTTAATGAGCCCAGCTATCACAGCCCACAAGGTGGGAGTGAAGACACGAGGTATGTTTGAGTTCAGTGAGGGTGTAGACATAACGCACAGCAGACTAGTGAACACCAATAGGGTTAAAATGGAAACTCCAACAACGATCGGATCTGCGCAGGACTTGCTCATCCCGATCTCACCGACTGACTGACCTGACTGACTGAGATGTGTCTTGCAATCTGAATTTCTACTTTTATATTCTCAATAGGCCAATATAATTTATTATAATTAACTTTAGGCTGTTAGTCGGTCTATAAATCATGATTCTAACTTCACATTTTGCAAATATTAAATTTGCACATACTGTATAAAGTAACATTAATCTGACAATAATATTTTGGGTCTTTATAAGCACTTTTATCACATTCTTCGGGGGAAATACAATTTAATAGAGTTCAGACTAAGCCTGGACTTTAAACTTGCTCCAGATCAGGCCTAATTCAATGTATCCATTTTGCAAAGGTAATCTTGATGTTTTAAATGTCCACTGTTTCAGAGGGAGGGAGCACGTACAGAAAAGGCACAGCCTCCTTTAGGGACCCGTTGAGTCCTGGGGACAATCAACAGGGCTCCATCCCCAGAATGAAGGCATCATCTTGCCCCAGCACCAGACAGTTAGCCCAATTCTGCGACATCCATTTATTTGTGATGGCTTTTCTCTGCACATTCCATAGTTATCCATCCATTATGTCCATTGCAGGAGTTTTATGTCGCAGAAAATACCTAAAATGGAGGCGGGCAATTGTTCCGAGGTTGAAAAAAGGTGGTTTTAGTGATAGGATTTCTATGGTATTTGTAGCAGAGTTGGATACATTAATATTCCAAGGTTGCAGAGGTGTGAGGCGGAGCTGTCGATGGAGTGAGATTATTGTTGGCTTGCTGAGTGTTTTGGGACTTATTTGGAGGAAGTTAGATTGAATACATTATTTTATTTCTGAGATGCAGTTGGAGTGTGTGTAGCAGGGTTTAATGATTTGGTGGACAAACGAGTTGGATGTCATCTGCAGTGGAATTGAAGCAGTGGAATTGAAGGCCGGTGGTGGAATGAATTGCACAAAAATGTTGATATAGAGTAGGGCCGGGAACTGAACCTTGGGGGTTACCTTTATTGAGCAGAGGAAGATTTGCAGTGGTTAATGTGAATTGGTGTCTGTTGGTGAGTTGAAAGGTGAGCAATGAGAGGGCAGTGTCTGAGATGCTGAAGAGCTTCTGCAGGCGGGAGAGGAGGATGGAGCGTTTTGGTGGTGTCAAAGGCTGCTGTGAGGTCCAGGAGGATGAGGTTGTTTTTCAAATCTCGTTCAAAACTGT
Source organism: Chaenogobius annularis (assembly GCA_015082035.1). NCBI lineage: Eukaryota > Metazoa > Chordata > Actinopteri > Gobiiformes > Gobiidae > Chaenogobius > Chaenogobius annularis. The sequence goes on from BJKM01000010.1 coordinate 671,461, forward strand.
TCTGTGTAGCTGTCCATATGACTGAAAGGATTTTATCTACAGTCTTTATTTTAATTATTTATTTGTGTTTTTATCTGTTGGTATTGTCATGATTTTAATGCATATTGTGTGTACAATTTGTGCTCTACAAATAAACTTGCCCTGCCTTCTTTTTGTTTTTTACACTGACCTTGAACTTAGTAACAAGAATGTTTAGTAACAAGAATGCTTTTAAAATGGCTTTGATTATACAGTAAAAGTACACACATAAAATGTACTCAAAAAACTACACTACACCGACAAATCAGAATCAGAAAAAGTTTATTGCCATTGTCAATAAACAAAATTCAAAAACATAGGAAATTGTTTTGGCGTTAAGGTGCGACATAACGTAGAAAAATCTACTCAATTACATACAGTAAAATGAGTATTTGTAATTCATTACTTTCCACCTTTGGTTGAGTATGATGCTAAGTTTTATACCAAACACAAGTTGTGTGTGTGTGGGGTCCAGCAATGCATGAATCATCATAAGTGATTGCATCAATTTGTCCTTTTACACTGAGCACTGTGGGCATGTCCAATTGAATTACAGTTCTAGGGAAACTATTTGCATGGAGCCTTTTTTCTCCGACACAGCAGCCTTCGGGAGCGGCTTATCCAAACCTGCTCATAGAACATGCCGGACCTGCCCATTATTGAGTGTTAATCTGGTATAAATATAGAATATCTGATTGTAATGTGTAAGTACGTGAAATGTGATTGATATAAATAGTTGCTTTCTTTACCTCCTTGGTGTTGCACCCCTGAAAGTAGGGAGAAAGAATCACGAGAGTGATTTATTTGTGTTTCTCTCATGCAGAGGTTTAATGCAATCAAATCAAGTATTTTCACAATACAAATGTCCAATGTTGGAACAGTGGCTTATGAACAACGTGTTTGTATTAAGACAAGATGGCGGAGCGCAAGTTCACATATACAGAAAAACGTGTTGCCGAAGTTCTCAAAACACAAATAAAAAGTAACTTCAGCCTCATTCATCATGCTATGTTAACTGCAAAACGTTTTAACAATGTACAGATTAGAACGAAATAAAATTGGTAACCTTTACCTGAAAGTAGGGAGAAAGAATCACGAGAGTGATTTATTTGTGTTTCTCTCATGCAGAGGTTTAATGCAATGAGCAGAAACAACGCGGAGCCCTAGTGGTGGGTGAAGGCATTACCAATCGATCGACAAAAGGATTCAGGCTTTCTGGCTGATTACTGATGAAATGATCAGAATTATATCAAACAAATTATTATCAGTGCATGACAAATAACATTTTTAACAGACATTTAACCATATTTATATTGTTTTTAGGATTTTGTAAATTAATATTTATCGCAAACCTTTTAACTGTCTTTTTAAGCATGAACTCACTTTATGAATTACATCATTGTACAAAGGCAAATAGAGATATTTTAGGAACATTTAGTACCTATCACATTGGCGCTAACCATCATTAGAGCTGACCTGTCCAAACCGGAGAACTGCAGCTTTCTCGCATCACACCGCCTTTACACTGTCCAAGGTTCAGGCATCTTATACATATTCACGGCCCCATGTTATTGCAACACTGATTGGGTGCGGCCCTGCAACGCATATGTGCTGTCGTGGCCTGGAGCTGGTTTATGACACTAGGATAAGGAAACCAAAAAACATGGCAGATGTTGTGGGTACCTAATATTTAAAATATCATTTACTGCGAAGACTTCAGAAGACAGAAGACAAATAGCTGAGCAAAAAGATTTGCACAATGGTTTGTGTTACGATAAGGTCTTATGTGTCACGTTTCAAAACATGCTGGACAAAGACAAATTTCTCAGGTTTTTTGTTCCTTTTTGAAAAAAAGGAACAAAAAATTTCAGTAGCTGAATTTCAATCATTTTAGAGCATATTTTCACAAGCTTAACTATATTGCGATGTTTTTCCTCATCATTTGCTTCCTCAACATTGGATTTTGAGTGATTAATAGATGTCTGAGTAATCCTGAGTTCTGAGTAATACAGATACTTTCTGTTTAAAACAATCACAAGTAATGTGTGGGTGAAAAAAGAACATATCACAATTGACACAATTGGCCTCAAATGCAGGAAAATACAGTGGCTTGCAATAGTAATCCTACCCCAGGAAATGTGCCACTATTTGTAACGTCACAACCAAAAACGTAAATATTGTATTGGCAATTTTTGGTGAATTGGCAAAACAATGCGGCATACAATTGTGGAAGGAAAATTATACATGATTTCCAGATTTAGAAAAATAAAAAGCTGAAATTGCAGTGTGCAAAAGTATTTAGGCCCCTTGAGTCAATACTTTATGGAACCGCCTTTGTCTGCAATTAAAGCTGAAAGTCTTTTGGGGTTTGCCACAGGAAGCCAGTGCAGAGACCTGAGCACAGGACTAATGTGATCGTACGTCCTGGTTCTAGTCAAGACCCAAGCATCAGCGTTCTGGATGTACTGCAGCTGTTTTACAGCTCGTTTGGAGAGGCCAGTGAGCAGGCCGTTACAGTAGTCTAATCAACTGGAGACAAACGCATGGATAAGTCTCTCCAAGTCTGGTTTAGACACTATAGTTTTATATGGTAAAAAGCTGATGATGTTTTTTGATCTGACGTGGCTGTTAAAGTTAAAGTCCGAGTCCATTATTACCCCCAGATTTCGAACTTGATTTGTAGGTTTTAGAGCGAGACTCTGGAGGTGACTGCTAACACTCTCTTTGTTTCTGTGGTTCAAAGACGATCATTTCAGTCTGAGTTCAGCTGGAGAAAGTTGTTTTGCATCCACACACTGATCTGTTGGATGCAGTGACAGAGTGAATCCACTGGTCCATATTTACCTGCCGACAGTGAAACATCTGAGTGTCGTCTGCATAATTGTGATAGGACACATTTTCACTGCGTAACAACTGACCTAACAGCAGCATGTAGAGGTTGAACAAATGGGTCCCAGGATTGACCCTTGGGGCACCCCATAGGTCAGGGGCATCTGGTCTGAGACACAGTTACTCATTTCAACATAGTACATCCTGTCTTCCAGACATTAGGGCAGTGCCAGTGATGCCCACCCAGTCCTCTAGTCTCTGTAAGAGGATCCCATGATCAACAGTGTCAAAAGCAGCACTCAGATCTAACAGAATTAAGACTGAGGCTTTGCCTGCATAAGTAAATGTAATTTGTCACCTTGACAAGAGCAGTCTCAGTGCTGTGATGAGGTCTAAAACCTAACACTGAGCGAGTTGTACTGTACTGGTATTGATAACAGATGTAACAGTACTTAATCCTTATGCAGAAATACTGCTCCATGTCCCTTCACTGGTCTTTAGTGCCATGCTGATTCAGCATGTTTTTGTTCTCAGACCAGGCCCTGTGATTGCAAACGGTGATCAGCGCTTTTGTAGACGCACTCTGCTCTTGTGTATTGGTGATTATTGGGTTTGCATTTGCTTTTGCAGCTTTGCTTTTTCACACACAGCAATAAAATGTGCTCTGCTCTGACTAAGATCTGAGTATAAAACATAGAGCAATGGAGAGTTGATGCAGAACTGAGGTGCAAAGAGGCAAATTACACAAATAATCTGAAAGTGAAGTGTTAAATAAATCATGCTGCTGTATTTTATTGTAGACTGCACTTTTTCCTTCAGGGTGGTAATTATTATCTCCTCGTTTGTCATTACCTGGCCCTCAGGAAATGGATTGAAAAGAGATGCAAATGGAATAGAAATGTATAGAATTAGGACAATACTCCAGATACTATCCAGATAGTGAATTTATAGTTTACCAAAGAATAATGGTATTATACAGAGCTGAAAGGTCCTTTTCTTACAGTAATTGACTTACTCCACACTGGCAAGCATCAAGCCTGTGTTTCTCATTGTATTCTTTACAAAAAACGGAGTCTGGTGCTGCTTCTTCATAAAGGCTTCATCTCCTCTGAAGAATTCTTGCCAATCACAGCACAGCGGAAAGCGTCTGGAACACAGCATATCCAGCATTGCAAGTTCTTAAATCAAAATGTTATAAATGTTGGCTGATTCAGATTGTATAGCTGTGTTTGATGGATAAGGCCACAGCAACTAAAAGCTTTAAAAACATGTCTTAAAGATGTTTTAGCAAGCATTCTCAAACCTCTATCTAGTGAAGAAACAGATTTTAGTTGACTGTGGTCTCTTCTATTTATAGAGTCAGAAATCACAATGTTTACTGGCCGAAGCTCACTGAAGAACCAGTTCAGACATACGTATGAAGTTCTGTGACATGGAATGTCAAGTTTAATATTTGCTGTGTGAGAACTAAACATACAGGCAATCGATTTGTAATCTAAGAATGGTAAATAAAAGACTAAAAGATCTTGGGGCATTATAAGGGCCAAACTTAAGTTTTTGTAACCTTTGTACTTTGTAACATGCTAGTGCTGATGGTGAAGGTGCTGTACAGTATGTAAGAAGCAGCATCTGCCTTAGGGTAAAATACCCCAAAATGTAAATGTAATATACTATCATATTACTCATGCATTAAAAAATAGGAAAACAAATCATATTCTTCTGATTGATTCACTCACCACACTGAATAATATCTCTAGAATACCACTAAAGAGTTTCTGGTTGGCCAGGCTAAAGATTTGGAGCCAGAGCAGCTCTCGAGCTTAATAAAATGTATTCATCCAGCATATTGATGTCATCTTGTTGTTATGGTGTGCTCCTCTGTGTCTTTGTAAGACCTGCACCAGACTCATTCTGATCCTTTCAAATGTCTTACTTCTCAACTAACCAAAGTTAAGGTAAGCAGGCTGACTTCCTGCAGGTTTACTGTGGAAAGAACACAAGCTTTCAAATCCATTAAGTCGTTTTCCACACACATACATATTCCCATTAACCTATCCAAAAGTAGTTGCCTGATTACTTGACTACAACATGAGCATCAGTGAGTTACTAAAATGAAAAAAATGAAGGCACACATAAACCAAATTAAACGTCCCATTTAATCAATTTCATTTTGTCCATTGCAAGTCCCATTATAATGATGTCCATGTTGCAAATGCATAAGATAATGTTAGTCCAGTTCTTGAGTGTTGATGCAATTTGTGACGGCCTTTTTCCCTTCTGCCAGGAGTACGCTCCAGAGGTAACTGTTTACTGTGTCCATAGCAGGAGTCATAAGGCCCAAGTACCTAGTTCTGAAATCCAGTCTGATGGTGATGTCTGTGTCTGTAGCGCTTTATAGATCGCAGTCCAATACCTCAGAACAGGACGGTCCCAAAAAACACAGTAATGGTTCACCTCCTGGCTGCCACAGCTTCTCCAACTGCTGGAATTTCCTTGTGAATAATGAGCACTTTGACATGGTATTATGACAAAAAAAACACATATCTCACTTTTCCAACAGATTTCCCTTCAAGCATGTGATTTTGTGATTCTCCACTGGGATGTACACATATTTTCCAATTCTTTGTCATTCCCCCCCAAAAAATGACCCTCTTTTTCCCATCTTTAAGAGGCGTAGGTGTTTAACAAGGGGCATTCGGCTCAAATTTGGACGCCGCGGTGTGAACGCACCATTAGTGAGTGATGCCACATGCCTCTTGATATTGTAGTGGCCACTGGACATTCAGTTTACTAATTCACACCACAAATCTGCACTCATATTGCTGGGAACAGCAGACAATGATATTTAAACACTATTTAAGAGTCATGTAAGCACCAAGAAGAAGATTATTTAGTCCTCCAATGCATCGCAGTGCCAAAGCCATGCTATAATCATTCATTTCCATCAACGCATCCATTTAACTCCATTTGAGTCTGTCCAGGTAGAAACAGAAATGTCGAACAAAGACTGCTTCGAGTTTATTATTGCATGTCAGTGCCAGAATTATATTTGCCAGGGCTCCCTCTCCACCTGTATCTCCCTGTGGTGTCTTTTTCCAATCAAACTCCCATTTAGCCTCACCTTCCTTCTCCACTCAGACCTATTTCTGTCTATAGCCACGCCATCTGCCATTGTGGGAATCATTTCAAGGTTGTGTGCGTAATTTCACAGCACAGTAATCTGCCGTGGGGTCGGCCGAGCGCCCGGAGGTCTAGTTATGTGGAACTTTACACCCAAAAGGTTTTTCAAAACCAATGTCAGAGTTCTTCGTCCCCCCAAAAAAATATATATAGCAAAGTGTTTTCACTCTGTCCTTCATGGTTACTTATTTAAACGCTGAGGATTTTCTTAAGTAGAAATTCAACAGCACTTCACAGGTCTCCTAAATGGGTGCGACTCATGCGCTGTCAGCCATGTCAACCTCTGTGCTAAATAGAATGGAGCATTTTAGCTTTAGCTGAATAAGTGACCTTTTGGTTTCAAATTGAACGCTGCAATGGACAATTTGAAAGCCTGCCCAGCCAGTCCACTTCTTTATTCTATTCTGTACAGGAAAAATGGCCTAGTACAGCTGGGTTTGAGATTGATTTTCTGGTGGGGTGAGATTTAAATTGACATAAATTGTTATTTTTTTGTGGGGATTTTGATGAACAAGGATTACAACTCCACATTTTGTTTACAGAAACAACTCCACAGCAAATGTTGTGCTGTAAACAAAGCTAAAGGCAGTCCATCTAAATAGTAGAGCCCCCCCCCCCCAAAAAAAATGCAGAGCACTACGAGAATAAACTTGCAAATTAACGGGAATAAACTAATTCATTAACGAGAATAAACTCGTAAATTAAATTAATTCTAAATTAACTCGTGAATAAACTTGTAAATTAACAAGAATAAAGTGATACATTTATGAGAATGAAGTCGTAGTCAAAAGAACGTTGACGTTACAATGTTTAGGGGCCGGTGTAAACGTGACGTCCAGGACGCAAACAAATGGGCTTGGAAGAGTAAACATCTTAGAACTACATAAAAGCAAGACGGTCTGCCACTGCAGTTTAGCAGCACCTTTCCTGTTACGCACCATTCATAAACAGCTCTGACCCTAGGCCCGCGGTGCAGGGTCTGACCCGCGGTACAGGGTCTGACCCGCGGTACAGGGTCTGGAGCTCTGGCCCCTGGCGCAGTGCGCACGGCTCCACAAGCCCGTAGTGCTGTGTTGTAAAACCTATGCACACAAATAACTCATATGAATGGTGACTTTATACAAAGTTTAGAAGGGTGAAGCGGCCGAAGTCGAGGGAGCAGATTATTGCCGAAAATCGCCCCATAAACTACCTCACCTGTGGCTCTGGCTCTGACCGCGGTCAGTGTCCTGCCCAGTGCTCAGGAGCTGAGCTCCGCACGCAGACCCTTAACCAGGAGGACAGGGGGGCACTGCACGGGGGAAATTATTGTTTGTGATGTCTAAAAGGCCCGCATTACAAAGTTCCATATCTATTGTGGGCTTTTGTATTAACTTTTAACTCATCCAAGCCATTTTGACTACGAGTTTATCCTCTTTAATCTACGAGTTTATTCTCGTTAATTTACGAGTTTATTCTCGTAGTGCTCCGCATTTTTTGTATTTGAGTTGGCCCTTATACCCCGTCGTAATGTACAGCAAAATCCTACTTATTAAACATAAAAAATCATAATAATACAATAAATACAAATTTTTTTTTGCAAACATACCGAGTCAGGTATAGTGGTATCATTTTATTTTTTTCATCTATATCAGATCATCTATGTATTACGATGGAAGATACCATTGAGGTATGTCAAGGTCATGCATCTCTTAGCTATTGTATAAAACAATACAAAAACATTCTACGAAGAAGACAAGATGAATATACTGAATGGATGTGTGGTGTTTGTACTCCCATCTCTACCTGTGAGGAGTGAGAATGTAACCTCCAGCTGGGTCAGGTGGTTCTCCGCGTTACCGCTCTGTTAATTCTCCGACTCTGAAGCAGACGAGTCCCAGAGAGGACACCTAAAGCTTACACTGAACTGGTCTCATTTAGTCCTGGATCCATCCTCACTCCACACGCCTTTGTGTTTCTCCCTGGAGGTAACTTTGATCACAGCCTCCCACAGCTCTGCTCCGTCGGACTGTGTAAGACTCTGCTCCCAATTAAAACCGAAAGTGTGAGAGTGCTCAGAAAAATGGAGCCTGCCTTGGAATCAAAAAGGTCCATCACAACGGATACTGTATGAAACCTGGTACGCAAAACAACAGGTCACTAATATAAAAGAAAGTCATTATATGTACCACAGTATTACTCTATAACACACAAGCTCTTCCTCACCTGATTTTTATTTTGTTTTTATGGTTAAGGTACAATCATGTAGTAAACTGTACATCATTATTTCAGGAAAAACGACAATATAATATTGTGACTTTAGTGTGCTTATATGACTGAAATTACCGGATACATGAACATTATGAAAAAATAAAGCCAGGAAATACAAACATGAATGAACAAACAACACTGTGGACATCAGACATGTGTGTATTGTTGTCCCAGGGATAACCAGGTGAAAAAAGATGTGTACAATATAATAAATTGCATATGATTTTGCGTGTTTTTCATTATTTGGCTGTATTTTGGGCCATTTTGACACCGGACCCTGTCTGCACGGGATCATGTGACAACAGACTGGTCTCTGATTGGCTATGGGCACAACAAACAGTACACAACCCAAACTGTTGGAGGCTAATCACAACGCAACATTCTAACTTGGACTGGTCTTCATTCATTCATTCATTTTGTACCGCTTGTTCCCGTTCGTTGTCGCGGGCGACTGGAGCCTATCCCAGTGCCTTTGGGCCTTAAACTGGACTGGTCTATTTTTTTATATTTTCCTCCCACTTCACAAATGTGTAGAATTATTTTTTTCAGAAGTGTACATTATTACAGAAGACTTTTTTTTTGTTCTGTTCAGTGTCTTAATCTACTGGATTAAAAAAATAGAGACGTTACAAAACACAACCTTTTGTTCATAAATCATCATAATATTGAGGTTATGGCACAAAGGTTAATTAGATCGTCGTTGAACTTAGATAAGCACTTATTAATGTCTTATTCTGAACACTAACCAACACTTTTTCATGAATAATCTCACGTTCAAAGGTACAATTGAAGACTGTTCCAACTCGATTTTGCAGTGTGTTTTTCATGTGTGGACAGGATCATAAAGCATAACTCTGCTGTAGTCTCAGCCTGAGTAGTTTTATTTCCCTGTTTAAAAGCTCTCCTCTGTCCCTCTTCACTGCGCTTCACTTTTATGAGCTTAATGGGTCCGGACTGCTCTTCTAAACGCTGCTCCTTTCTCTGCTCCATGTGACAGCGTTCTCCTGTGAGCTTGTATTTTTCCGGTGTAATTGGTGCCACAACGTTAAACACTGTTAATATTAGTCATGTGCATTTTAAAAGTGCGGTGTGCAAAATTTGTCCTTGTTTGTCTGACGCTGAGTTACAGTATGTTTTGGAACACTGGGTTATAATGCATTTTGTGACTTTGAGTTTGGAATGTCCATGAGCCTGAGCTTGCATTCATTTATCCACACTCAACAGGACGGATCTGGGACTAAACCGGCGTAGCGGGCCGGATTAATCCCTGCACAGATTTATGCTTTGGCCCAGACATGTGTAGGCCTGCAGTTTGAAAATGAAGAAAACCATACAGTACATTAACATAGAATTAGTGAACCAGTGAAAATTTTTTGCTTATGTTTTGGGCTGGGGTCACAAAATCCCCATCTCTACTTTGAAGGGATTTTAATTATAATAGTATGCAACCTAATGACCTCATGCTTGTCTTTGTGTATACATATGTATCGCCACGCAGTATCCTTACATTAAAGCTGTGCAATACCAGCAATACACAGTAGGCATTTATTGATACCAATCCATCCCACCAACAATGTTAATTTTTTTTTTTTTGAGATACCCAATAACTTATGTTCTTTTTAAAGACAATATATTATCAGACGTAATGGCCTTGGCATGTTTTGGCTGCTACTACGAGTCATCTTCAGAACTTCTGTTAAAAATAATCTAGGTTTTTGGGATGCCAATCAATATGGGAGCCTGTATTACAATATCAATACCAATTACTTAAGTTTAGCATTAAAACAGGGTAAATATATGGGCCAATTACTTTTGAAGTGTGTATGTCTTCTAGAATTGAATTCTCAAAGCACTAACACACTTTTTTATTTTTTATTTAAGCACTTAAGGCCCAATCTGCTGTTCATCATTTAAAAAAAACATTCTGTCTGTTGACTGCTTCACCTCTCAGTGGCGTGGACGTGTCACTCTGTGCACCTTTGTCTTGTCCTTCTAAGCGCTTACCCCATTTACGAGGCAGTGGCGGGATATCGACCCTGAGGCTTTGAGCGGGAAGAGGCGGAGTTAAGCACACTGCTGGTGCTGATGATGATCAAATGAATCAAAACTAATGCTAAATGTAAGGAAATGATGTAGAGAAAAGGTAAGTGATTAAAACAAAAATATCAATATGAAACCAATACCCATTTTGGTATTGATATATTGATAGTTAGGATCGATCTGCACAGTCCTACCATACATACTTCTATCCCCCATCGCCTCTTGTGCTTTACATACTTATCTACAAGTATCTCATTAGTGTGACGAGGAGAGCTAACCACTTAAACACACGAGGAGGTCCATCCGTCGAGGTCACAGCCAGAATGAGTTCAATCCGTTACCGGCCAAAATGTGACATGTACCGGCACCTCAGCTAATTACTGCTGCGTGGGGAGAAATGGAAGGGTTCCTCGAGTTATTCATCCGCACAGAGGTTATAAATGAGAAAGAGGAGAGCATTAACCAGGCGGATGTACGGCGCTGTATAAAGAGGACAGGTCTGAGCCTGTAAAAGCACTGTGTGAAGGCTTCTTCAGTTCTGATGATGAGAGACTAAATGTTTTCATACTTTAAAAAAACCTCGTCTAGATGAATATGCATTTGAGAGGTTTTCATGTTTTTTATAATTAGGCTTTCTTTGGTGCTATAAATGATAAATATAAAATAAATATTTGTCAGGCAGAAAGCTTGCAAATGAAAAGTTGAAAATGACAGGAAGCGGTGCGGAGTTCTAAAATAGAATCCCTCCGTGCATGTCGTCAGTAATCCCATTGAGACTGACGCAATTCGAACATTTATGTAACAAAATATAGGTGTTATCAGATATTATGTTGCGTTCTTGTTACCAGGAAGTACAATTTATACGCTTTGACAACATAGTCAAACTGGGGAATTTTTTTTTTTTCCTAAATCTTAATTATAATCATGTTCACTACGTTTTAGAGAAATGTGTAGTCTAACCTGACATATGCATCTTTTTTCATATACAAAACAACAACACAATAGGAACACAGGAAACAGAGGGAGACGCAGAGACAGTATACAAACAATTGAAATAGTCCTAAACAAGTAGTTTGATGTAATTCCCCCCATTTGGTGCAAAAGTCCATTTCCAATTCAGTGGGAATTTTTTGGGATATCAATTATAATGTCAGTCCAGTCCTTGATTTTGTTTGTGTCATCCATTTTTTTTTGTGATGGCCTTTTTCCTGGCAGCCGGATGCATGTTCCAGAAGTATCCATTTACTGCGATCATGGCAGGAGATTTGAGGCCCAAAACCATAGATCCGAAATCAAGTGGGATGGCAATATCAAAAACTGACTGCATTGTTTTGCTCATCTCCGTCCAATATTATTAACATTCCCATCCATTGTCTGTCAAAACAAAATTACCTTCATTTATTTTTTATATATTTAGTAGAATGGCTGTCCAGATTATTAATGCGTTTATATAATTTAGATATTCTTCCCCTTAAAAGTTGATAAAAATTTCAGTCAGAGGGTTATAGCGCCATATGTAGACGACCCCGGGCGACGTCGCTTGCATGCACAATCTTAAGTCTTTGTTGATGCATTAGTAAGGCTATAAAAAGTGTATAAATATACGTCCCATCTCTCGCTGCATAAGGCATATATGGTCTGTATGACAATATTTCATTAACCTTTTATAATTGTCCTTGTGCCATTACGCCAGATTATTTGTGGTGTAACTATTGTATTGTGCTTGTTTACATGTCAGTTTGTCACATTTGTTTAAGAGTTTATATAGTGCTATACCAATAAAGTGATTTAAACGTGTTTTGCAGCGATAACTATGACATTTCGCCTCGTGTTGCTCACTATTAACCAAAACTCCACGACGTGACAGGCGACGAGCACAGTACTTTATTTCTGGTATGAAAATAGCAAAGCTACAACAGAGACAGCCAGTGAGGTTTGGTCAGGGTCTGTATCTTGTGAGGTGTAAACTGCTTGGGACACACTCATTACAAACTGCACAGTGAAGTCTCCAGGGGCCAGTTAGCCACAGCAGGGCCCCTGCTAAAGTTTTCTAAGATTGAACTAACTGAACTTTTATATCCATCATAAGTTTACCAGATAGACAAGATAACAAAACCTTGAATTTGTCACAGCGACAATACAGTCAATGTAAGTAAGAAGAATTGTTATTGTTGTTGTTAGAAAAGTTCAACTTTAAGAGATAAGGTTCATAAGGTCCTTCAGAATCAGGAGTTCATAGTATGTGTGTATGAATGGGTGAGTGGTTCCTGCATGTAAAGTGCTTTGAGTGCCTTGAAGGTAGAAAAGTTCTATAAAATATGAGATCATTTACATAGGTATATTGTTTATACTTTAAAGGGACATATCAATTTCAAAACAACAAACACAAACAACTGAACCAACGTGTGCATCAAAATATGTCAAAACAAGTTAGATTCTATACAAATAAAATGACAGTGAACAGATAAGTTTTAGCTTTGCTTTGAACAGATGCAAAGTCATGATTGACTTTAACTCCAGGGGCAACGTGTTCCAAGGTCTAAGACCGACCACAGAAAATGAATGGTCGCCCCATTGTTTGTGTTTGGTCCTGGGACCTGGAACAGGTGTTGACCAGCAGAGCGCTGTGCTCTGTTGGGCGCGTGGGCAATTAAAAGCTCTCATAGTTAGAAGAAGGAGCAATATCGTGTCCTGGTTCACACATGTGTATCACTCTGAGTTGAGTTCTACACCTTTATCAATCTGGACAGGCTCTTGCAGAAAGTAGGCAGGAAAATGTGTAACATCATGACCAATATTTCAATCCTATTGGTCGAAGCGGCAGGAACAAGACGAGAAATCAAAGCGTTGTTAAATCCAGTCAGAGAAAAGCACTGACTTTTCCCACGTCCCCAAATACACAAAGTGCTTCTATGTGCACGTTTTTAAGATAAACCCATAATGGCATGTAAATCTGTTAAAAAGGCTCAAGTACGTCTGTTTGCGTTGCCATGCTTGTTTTACGTTCGTCCTTTTGACTTCTGCCCAATATAGTAGCTTGGACTTCTGCCCAATCTAATACTCTAATATACTTGGCTATGATTTGTCCACCACACAGCTGGGGCTCACGCTGTTAGGTTTGAGCCCGGCCAGATAGAATCTCAAGAGTTTGCGAAACAAAAACACATGAAAATTCATCTGGCTGGCCAGGTCAGCATGGCTTTAAAACAAACGGTAATAGTTTAAAATCAATTCTGAAGTGTACTGGGAGCCAGTAGAGAGAGGGTGAGGTGTTTTGTCAGAAGCAGAGCTGCTTGGATTATCTGCGGGCGTTGGAGAGGAGCCAACATGAGCCATGTTTCCATAGGAGGCGTACAGCGTGGAGCAGTGCAGTCCTGTGGTTTTTCTACTGCTCAAAGTGAACCCTACTGCCCTGTTTGAGGGGTCCGAAGGGGCCTCCTTCGGCTCGCTTTTGGCCCTAGAGCGCAAGATGATTGGACAAGAGAGAAGGTAGACTCAAATGAGAATAAAATGCCAAAAAGCTGAGAGAACTGTATCATTCCTTGTATTTCCAATGGTGATAACTTTATTGGTTGAACCAACGGACTTACCATGACAAAGCTAGCACATGTTAGCATGATCTGCTTCCAGTTTATCGACGCACGGCACTTGTGTCAAGACCCCAAAATATTATATTGCCATTGCATAGTGCATCATCATCCAAACACAATGTGTTTCATGACGTTGTGTCTTTTTTCCTCTAACTTGGAATTACTAAACGTCTTTTAGTGAATTACAGAGATCAGCTTCATGAGGAAAAAGTATAACTATGATATGATTTAGATTGTATTTATTAAGAAAACATTGGTTATGTTTGGGTGACATCAGCAGCTCACGTAGCGGACCCCTGCGTAGCTCTTGCTATGGAAATGTATCGGCCATTAACAGAAGAGACCCGAGACTCCCCAAAGTGAACCGGTCTGGGAGACACAGACGGAACGTGGCTGTAAAGTGTACGTATCGCAGTAGTAAATTCTGGAACTGATAAAATAATGCCTGGTCTGTCGGGCAAAGATAGGGCTTGACTATCTTTCTAGTCGGAGTTGGAAAAAGTGGGCTTTTACTGCACAGTCAATTTGTTTATCATACTCTAAACACTAATCAAACTTAACTCCCAGGTTACTAAGGACACAGAAACCAGCCACCACATTAAACAATTGAGAACCAAACAATAAACACTCTGTTTTGCTTTCATTTTGATGTTAGAAGTTCTATGAGACCCAATTCCTAATGTCTGTCTTATGACTTTCTTTTTTTTTTTTTAGCTCTAAACCATGTTATACTATTGTTCTTGATTAAAAACATACCCGTTATCTTCAGTTTGTGTTTTCCTCTTGTTCTGACTGCTCAGTAATCACTCTTTTACAATTTCCCCAGATAGTTACGGAACAGAAACCCAGAAATCTTAAGTCAATAAACCATCACCGGACTCAAATGCCAAGGAGACCAGAAGCATGTGAGATGTGTCAACTGTTTTTCAGATAACTCGCCTCCCCTGCTCTCCAAATCCAACCTGGAACCACCTTGCTGTGAGAAGTAGAGTGCATCATACATTCTGTACTTCAGCACTTTGCTTCATAGAGAATGACATGGGCCTTCTGAGGACTTCTTCAAAGGGACAGCATTTAAGTGATCAATGCCACCAAATAGACTCTGTGTCTTGCTCGGATCTTGTACAAGTCAAATTGTGTATTTGTTGACAGTTCTCATTGTAGTATTATGCATTGCTCTGGCCTGCATCTGTCGCTTTCGTCAAAGTCCCTGTTTGATTTAGCTCATCTTCAAACCAGCGCGGATGCTTATTGAAGATCTTTCTGGCACCGAGCGAAAAGTCATTATAAAAACTTCCAACATAACTCAGCAATATGTCCAGGTCCGCTAAGCAAGGCCCCAATCGATGCCCATGAATCAATGCATGTCACTGTCGGAGAGAAAAGACGGTAAATAAAAAAAAAAAAAACATCCTCAAAAGCTGGCCTTTACGATTCAGTATTTAAAGTTGCAAGATTCTGCAAAACTTATTTCCAAATGTTGGTTCCTCATCAAAAACCCACCTTCAGCTGCCCATGTCTGAGCTCTCTCTCTCTCTTTCGCTCTCTTTCTCTCTCTCTTTCGCTCTCTTTCTCTCTCTCTTCTCGCTCTCTTTCTCTCTCTTCTCTCTCTTTCTCTCTCTCTCTCTCTTTCGTCTCTTTCTCTCTCTCTCTCTCTTTCTCTCTCTTTCTCTCTCTTTCTCTCTCGTCCTCTTTCTCTCTCTTTCTCTATCTCTCTCTTTCTCGTTCACTCTCTCTCTCTCTTGTTCTCTTTCTTTCTTTCTTTCTCTCGTCCTCCCTCTCTCGCTCTTTCTCTCTCGTCCTCTCTTTCTCTCTCTCTTTCTCGTTCTCTCCCTTTCTTTGTATCTCTCGTCCTCTCTTTCTCGTTCACTCTCTCTCTCTTGTTCTCTCTCTCTTTCTCGTTCTCTTTCTCTCTCTCGTCCGTTCTCTCTCTCTTTCTCTTTCTCGTCCTCTCTCTTTCTCTCTCGTCCTCTCTCTTTCCCTCTCTTTCTCTCTTTCCTTCTTTTTCTTTCTCTCTCTCTTTTTCGTTCTCTTTCTCTCGTCCGTTCTCTCTCTCATTCTCTCTCTCGTCCTCTCTCTTGTCATCCATGAAGAGCATGCTTTGAAGGAGCATTTACCGTCACCGGACCTTCATTCTACGCAGTTAACCAAATTCAACTCGCCCAGCTCGTTACTCCCTAGTTTAAAAGGTGTTGTACCTCTTGACTGGGGATGAGAGAGAAGGGTGGACATGCAGCAAACCGTCAAAGAGTCGGGATTCAAACTCACGACACTGCGGCCGGCTGCGCATGGATCCTGGCATGTGTGCTGCCACCTTAACCACTCAACCACCGGGCAGCACTGCACCTATTTTTTACTGTCTTACAAACAGAATTTGTTCACTGTAAACCATTTGCAGTTGCAGTTGCTAAGAAGTTAAAAAGTAAGCTTTGCCATGGCGGTCCACTCTGCTCTGGGTCCTGAATGTAGTCAAAACATGCTTAAACTCATGGCAGTGAATAATTACGATGCTCGGAATAAAAATCAGGTACAGCATCTTGACTTTTCTCTTTAGACTTCAATACCTGGTTTCTTACAAATGTTGACATGTTTTTGTTCTGGACCTGTTCTGGACGTCCTTACGTATTGTTTTAACCTGATTTCTAACCACCTTTACCCTTTTTAGTCCTGATTTTGGCCTGGGACAGACAATGTTTTTATTTAGCCCTTACATGACTCGCGACTCACAGACTTTTAAAAGCACGATGGGTCCCTCTTGTCTGTTTTTGACCTGGAGTTGTTGGTCTTGTATTCTTGTTGACCTGATGTTGTAAAGTTCACTTGAACCAAAGTGGAGCCAGAGGACCGCTCCCTAAAACCACTTTGTCTGGACGCCTCCTTTGACCTCGGTTGAGTCTGCACACAGAGCTACGGAGGAGCAGAATACCAATGCCGCACTCACACAAAAAATAACACGAGGACCAGATGCCATCTAACAACTTGTTTCGTTTTTGTTGTTGTAAAACTGCACTTTAAAGATATGTTGATTTTTCAAATTAAGTAAAAAGTACCAAATGATGTGCAGACGTTGGTAAATAAACGCTGTGCCAAAAGTGGGCAGAGTGGCCAAAATGTGTACTCAAACAACAGTACAGTTACTTAAATGTATGTGTATTTATTTATATAGTGTATTTATTTATATATCTGAGTATGTTCATATAGCATGGAGTGAATTACAAGTCATACAGAAAACTAAATAAATACATCATTCCAGCAACACTTTTCAACATATCTCAAAAAGAGAAATGGGAAGAAGTGCAAACTTATTGACTCCAACTAATAACATCCATTTTATTTAAAACTACAATTCAATCTTCTAAATTGTATCTGGATTCTCTGGGATTTCTCTCATCAACACTCCCGTACTTTGCCATGTGTCGAACCAATGACCAAAGTCCCAGTTAAAGGAAAGCTACAACACTGCCTCAAAAAACGCTGCCAAAGCCAAAGAGAACAAGGTCTGGTTTGATTAAAAAGTCACTCCTTCAAAGCTGGAGACCGTGTTCTTGTGCACAGTGTACGTTTGAGAGGAAAACACAAGTTCAGCGATAAATGAGATCCGAACGTCTACGTCGTTAACACGCTGGAAACCTGCCAGTCAGTGTAGTCAAGCGACAAGACGGTCCTTCATAGAGATCTCCGAGCACTCATCAGAAGAGGAGATATCATTACCTGTAAGAACTGACTTACCTAAGTCCGAAGGTCCTGCATTACCCGCTGAGCAAACCTGAACTTACCTGATTCTGAATCTGAAGAACAATCAGCTGAACTACCTGCAGAAGATCACTTGGGGATTAAGTCCTGAATACTGGTCTGATTGCTCCTAACAGGACTTTGTGTCTGCTCTGTTCATTTTTTATAGCAAATATCATTGATGCTCGTTTAAAAACTAATCAACACTTGCTCTGGGATATACCACGGAAATATATATATATATTCTTAATCCCAGAGCGAGTAGCCCAGCGGCCTGTAGCGGCCACTAAAAGACACCGCGAGTTCCGGCAAGCTTCAGCAGAAGTGAGTGGAAAATGGGCTTATTTGGATATATTTTAGAACAATTCATACATAGTTGTGACACGCTGTAATTTTAGATTTTATTGGCCAATCACTGATTGCCTTGATTTCCCTGGCCGCACGCCACTGACACTATACAAATGTCAAATGCATTTCAGTCTTCTCTGATGTGAGCTTTTGCTTTCCCTTCACTCATGGCTCATCACAAGCGCTCCGGGGAGAGAGAGGGAAGGGCACGACTTTACACAGCTGTTCACTGCAGTAACGCCCCCTCAGCCAAAATGTATTTTTTAAACAAATTGTTGCGTGAATTAGGATTGTTTTCTATCAAAACAACTTAAATAGCATTATATTGAATAGTTTACAACAAATATTTCATTGATCAAATGTTCATTTATCTTCATTTGAAAAATTCCTTAAAACTCTAGTTTTCCACGGCACCCCTGCTCTAACGCTACGGCCCCCCCTTTGAAAAAGCCTGGGCTACAGTACAGTTTGCTAGGTAACCCTCTTATCTCGTTCAAACTCTATTGCTTAGTTTATCAAACGTCTTAATTGCAGCTTCTCATATCCACGTGGTTTAGCATGCATGGATTTAAGAGGGAGGTGTAACCCTGCTATAAAATCTATATTTTGAATATGAATATATGTTGTTTTATTATTACTCAGTGTTTTATGTTGCACCTTAAGGCCGAGACAAGTTCCTATGTTTTTGAATTTTGTTCATTGACAATGGCAATAAACTCTTTCTGATCTGATCTGATCTGATCTGATCTGATCTGATCTGATCTGATCTGATGTGATATAACTTATTTATTTTCCATGCCCTCCATGTTCTCAATGCACCTTTACTATTGTGTCACTTACCTGCCTCATTTAACCAAGTCACGTGACAGAGTTCGGCCAATGGTAGCATTCAGAGCGAGTGGTGAACCTAGCTTCCCTAGCCAGACGTGCATTAGGAGTCTGACGAGACAGCTGGGGAAAGGTTCATGTCCCCTCTTGAGACAAAATTGGGTAACCTGATAGCATTATTGTTTTTTTTGCATAATCAGTCAATTTAAAAGGTGTAGATTGCATTTATAAGCCATACTTTAATGGGGTGGGAAATGGCATACAATTGAATGTTTTATTTGTTTTGCTTTTCTTTTTTTTTACAAATGTATTGACACCAAGTGAGTTTAGACTCTGAGCTTCTGGAAGAACCACGTGTTTTTTGCTGTCTTGTACCTCTCCTCAGACTTGACCTTGGCCTCTCTTCGAGCTTTGGGTTTGAGCGCCAGGTCCTGGAACATGTCTTTGTTCCCAACCAGTTTGTCCAGAGGGATGTCCACGGAGTATCTGGTGGGCATGAGGTGGTTGACTTTGATGAGTCCTGGATCTTGGACCTCTTGGTGATCTTCTTGCCGGTGGTGGTGACTTTTTCGGGGTAGCGGTCGATGTCGGCGACCGGAGCGTGGCTGTACAGGTGATCCGTCATGCCGTCTAAGTTTTTTCATGATGACAGCTTTGCGTCTTATGTGGCATCCGGCCAGGACCATCACCACCTTCCAAGACTTCATGAAATTGCCCGTTTTACTGTTGCTCCACGGACACTCCTGATGAAAAGCAGCATAACATTTAAATGACAGTAAAGACTAACTGGAGTGTTTTAAAACAGCTGTTTTCATTATTATATCAAAAATGTTATTTTGTGCTCGCCTTTAAAAAATGTGACAACTGCATAATGCTTGGTATAATCTCTTATAAAACTGCAATGTTCACTTTAAATGAACAAACTCAACATCACAATGCCTTCCTGGAGCGATATGTGAAAAGAGACTGCTTTGGTTTAACCTGCTTCTAGGAAAGAGTCAGCAAATTTTATAGAGTTTCCACATTCAAATGTATTCAGACGTTAACTGGATAACGGACATATTTGTCAAAGAATTACATTAGATTTTTGTTTTGCAAACTAGAATGGAATGCAGGAGCTGTTAAGGACTGGAGCAGGAGCAGGGAAGGACTGGAGCAAGGAGCTGTTAAGGACTGGAGCAGGAGCAGGGAAGGACTGGAGCAGGAGCTGTTAAGGACTGGAGCAGGAGCAGGGAAGGACTGGAGCAGGAGCAGGTAAGGACTGGAGCAGGAGCAGGGTAAGGACTGGGAGCAGGAGCAGGTAAGGATGGAGCAGGAGCAGGAAGGACTGGAGAAGGAGCAAGGGAAGGACTGGAGCGGGAGCAGGGAGGACTGGAGCAGGAGCAGGTAAGGACTGGAGCAGGAGCAGTAAGGACTGGGCAGGAGCAGGGAAGGACTGGAGCAGGAGCAGGGAAGGACTGGAGCAGGAGCAGGGAAGGACTGGAGCAGGAGCAGGGAAGGACTGGAGCAGGAGCAGGTAAGGACTGGAGCAGGAGCAGGGAAGGACTGGAGCTGGAGCTGTTAAGGACTGGAGCTGGTTTGATGGCAGGCAGGCATGGAGATCTGAGGGAGCGAAACAAGTTCAGAATGCACAAATCCAAAAACAGTTCAAAAGCATAAAGCTGCCTGAAGAGTCTTCGCACTATTGTAGTTTATTAATCTAGCAGAGAAAATGAAGGAAAGCCCAGTCCTTAAATATATATATATATATATATATATATATATATATATATATATATATATATATATATATATATATATATAATAAAAACAACAGACCTTTTACCATTACAATAAAGCATTTATAGAGATGTGATTTTAAAACATGTGTGAATATAATTATTTGTCATGGCAAGTATTCCGCCTAATAAATCAATAAACCACATAAAATGACCAAATAACTATATCCAGTGCCAAAAGTACAAAAACCCTTTAAAACAATAGCTGGATATTGTGTGCGGTACTTTGTTAAAGTGTCAAATTGAAGTGTTATTTGCCCTATGAGGGTTGACAATATAGTTATTCAAACACTTTTAAAACATAAATAATTTAAATATAATTTAAGTTCGAGCTTGTAAAATAATTGTTTGGGCCCCCTCAGGGAGGGTAATTGTAAAACCACTCATTGGCGATTTTAATTTGCTCCTTTGGTCTGAAGTGTGCATCTGAATGTGCTTTGTTTGAAGGGGTTTTGAGCCTTTCGTCTTTGCTCTATCCCTTACTACTGAACAGAATTGCGATTCACCTTTGTCTCTTGAGAACACACAAAATGAAGGGCTAAGGCAAAGGACTAAGGAGTAGAATTGAGATTTGGGCCTGAATCTTCTGTTCCTCGTGTATGGTCTAACCATCTCATATAACACTTGAGTATCATTTTGAAAGATGAGGGTAGACCCAGCCATTACACCTGTGATCAAAAGCTCTAAAACGTTGGTCTTTTCTTTTTAACACGGATGTGTTTCCAGAAACACATGACTCCTGGTTTCATCTTTTGCTTTTCCATTTTAATTGCCGTCTCATTGGTCACAAACCCCATCAGGCCCTCCCATTATCGAGAAAAAGGCAATTGATGTTGTGCACAAAATCAAACATTTGGAGTAAAAAGTGGTTGTATATTTCCTCTAATGAAAGCGTCAATAAGAGAAAGTGCACCCTGGATCCTCACCTCGTTTGCGGAGGCAGATTAATTGGTTTCTGTGATGCTGATTTTAACGAAGTGCAGGTCAGACCGCTGGGGGCATTTCAGCTGTGTCCTCTTTTTACAGGAACAGAACTAATGAAACCTCAGAGGTTTGGCCAGAAGTGTACAGGGAATGTGCAGGACCTAACGGGATCATATTCAACCACAGTGAGGGGATAGAAGCTGTTTGCAGTGAGCATCAATAGAGATGGCTCGGTCATTCTCTACCCCCTTTCGGGGTGTTTCTCATTTTGACTTGGATATAACGATATTGGCGATGTTGCGTTATCGTGGTAGCAAAATTGCCATGATATCGTTGTTGACACCTTTCAGTATCAAAATGCATTTGTTGCATGAAAAATAGTAGTTTGGTTGATTTTGCCAAGACATGAATCGCTAACGGAGAAAAGGAGACGACCGTAGCCCTGCTGAAGTACAGCGTGGTACTCATGGATCTATTAAATACTCTGTGAATACGAGCCCCATGAGGACACATTGAGAATGTCAATGACTCTCAGAAAAGTTCCAGTAATTCATCAGAAATAAAGTCCAGTCTGGGTTATAAACTTCAGAGCAACAGCACAAGGTCCAGAGCTGCAGAAAACGAATGTTGACAAAAACCTAATATACATTTTATTGCAGTTTTTATTGGACTTTTCCATTTTTATTTATTAAATGTGTTTGTAGAGCACAAAACAAAGTAAGGCCTTTGTCAAAGTGCTTTACAGAATAAGAAATTTGAAAGAATTGCAATACAATTCAAATTATACTTATTTTATTAATTTATTATTCCACCAGGTCTCACAGTGTAGCTTCTTGACATAACAAATAATCACTAAACACTGAATAAGAATTACAGGATAATATGGCTATTATGCTTATCAATGTTAGCAAAATCTTTGGGGTTTCCAGCAGGCCAGTCTGAAGGACAGCACAGAGGCACTCATCATGGCTGTACAGGAACAGGCCCTGAGCACCAGAACAATAGAGGCCCAGATCTACCACACCAGACAAGACCCAAGGTGTAGGTTGTGCAAAGGGGCCCCTGAGACAATCCAGCACATAACTGCAGGGTGTAAGATGCTGTCCGGGAAAGCATACATGGAGCACCATAACCAAGTGGCTGGCATACGGAGTATGGACCCCCAAAGGTGGAAGAGAATGACTGAGCCAAAATCCTGTGGGACTTCCAGATACAGACTGATAGAATGGTAATGGCAAACCAACCGGACATTGTGGTGGTGGATAAACAGCAGAGGAAAGCCGTTGTGGTTGACGTGGTAACAAGTGATGGCAACATCATGAAAAAGGAACATGAGAAACTGGAGAAATTCCAAGAGGATCTGGAGAGGAGCTGGAGAAGGCGTGGAAGATGAAGACGAAAGTGTTGCCCGTGGTCATCGGTTATCAGCATCAACACTAACAATATTTGCACATTGCTTTTGCGAGAACTAAGGAAGCCCATTAAGGAAATACTGCAGGATGTAGAGCAGGGGTGTCAAACTCATTTGGGCCAGGGGCCACTTTTCGAAGCTCAGGTTGGGTCGCGGGCCGAACATAATGTAAAAAATAAAACAATACAAAATATAACAAATGTTATAAAGCCTAGTAATAGTTCTATGTGGACACTGAGTCCATATTCATGCAGCAGCAGCAGGAACAGGAACATGGACGTGTGATATGATTCTGATATTAAATGTTTTGTATCACAGACATGTTAATGTTGCTGCACAAACTCAATATGAGCTCACTATTTTTACAGTTTAAGCTTATTTTAGTGACAAATTATTCATGTGATGAATCAAATGAGAGCTCGCAGCAGCTTCACTCTGTCATGTTCAGACTTTATTACACTCTGACCTGTGTTTTTACCTGTGGCTCATGATCTGCCCAGGTTTTGCACTGGTTTGGATGTTTTCCTCACAGAGTTGTCAGCAAAGAAGTTTGTTTTCTTGTTGTTAGCTTCACATTAGCGCCGCTTTTAGCACAGCTCTAACGTCCACAAAACCGCCTCTTTTCTTTATTCCTCGTGTTTCCCACGATCTGCCCTGGGGCAGAGCGCCACATGTGAAGCGGGCGCTACAGGTCATCGCTGCCGGTGTGTTCGATTTTAAACCGGCTGCGATGAGTGTCGCTGGTCGCTGTCCCTCGGCACTTGAGGCACACAGCGCAGAGCGGCGCGGGGGAGGGGCCGCGGGGGAGGGGCCGCGGCTGCAAAGGATTGTGGGAATTGTAGTTCTAGCGATAAAAATGCGATATATCTATTGGAAACGAATAATTATAAACTAGAAATGTTCGGCGGGCCAGATGAAAACATCTGGCGGGCCACATCTGGCCCGCGGGCCTTGCGTTTGACACATGTGATGTAGAGGATGCAGAGGAGAGGGTCAGATGGAACAGAGGATGTGGAGAAGAGAGTTCCTTTATGTTTGTGTGAGGTGGTGGGCAGAGTTTTCCCTGGAGCCTGCAGCCTGTTCAGCCCTCCTGCAGATCATCAGCTCAATAAGCACTCACCTGCTCCAGTATAGAAGCCTCAGCATTCTTTCACTCTCAGGCAGATCGTGCGTTACCTCTTGTGAACTCAGTCCCAGCTGCATTATTGTGAACAATAAAGCTTGTTAAACGTTCCACTGTGTCTGCCTGAAGGGTTATTCTATGCTGTCATTACAATCATGTGGAGAAGAGGGTCCGATGCAGCAGAGGACTCTGTATATACTTTATATACTATATTGATGTTGCTACTTGTTTCAAATCAAGCTTTGAGAACACTTTATAATAACTACACTTATTCCTGCCTTAGTAAAGCATGAACGAAGACTTAATTAATAATGAACAAATAGTTTATTAAGAATTAATCAACCTTAGTGATTTCTTAAAATACTATAACCCTAATTCTTAGCCCTAACTTTAACCTTAACTAGTTACTAATTATAAATTAAGTCTTTGTTCATGCTTTGTTCAGGAAAATTCAGGCGTAGCTATTATAAAGTGGTACCCAATTTTTTTTTTTTAAGTTTTTGCCATCAATGGCCCAAAACGCGAGTTACAGCCTCTACTCCCTCCTTTAGTCCGGACCAATGTCTCAGCAGGAGGTCCACTGCACTGAAGGCAAAGTCACTCGCAGTTTGTTTGTCAAAACATTTTGGGGACATAAAAGTAACTCAGTGATCACTCAACATTTGAAAAGTCAATGTTTTCAGAAGATTGCAAAAGTGTTTTCTTTTTTCTCTCTCTCAAAAATGTCACTATTTTGGATTTACACTGCAAAAAGGATCATCTATCTTAGAATTTTTTATTTATTTATTGGTTTGGATGTATATTTCATTATGTTATTTCAAGTTATAATAAATGACACTTCATTTTATGATTAAGTTAAGCATGATTTGTGGTGATTCACTCCAAACAAGCACATGTCTTGGTCCATTTTAAATCTGAGGTGTCAGTGCTGTACACGTCCAGCCCTGCAGTTCTCCTGGAGAGCTCCTGAGCACACAGTGGCTCGTGGCTTTATGGTGGGGCTAGCAAACTAAAATCTGGTATAATGTTTGTGAATTTTTTGCTTGGGTGTTTATAGCCTCACAAGAGGAGCAGGGTGAGATATCAGACAGATATATGAGACAATGGCCTGGTCCCAATGCCCACACTACCCACGACACTTCACTGAAATGTGCATTTTCTGAAAGTGCATGAAGTGTATGAGTGCTGGGACAGTCCACATTTCAAGTAAACTCACGTGGTGAAAATGATTTAATAAATCAGCTGTCAGCTGTATTGCTAAACTGCAGTTAAATAATAAAACAGCCATAGTCTAGTACTGTAGAAAAAGAACAGAGTCCAGATGACTGTCCAGACTACAACTGAATTTTTTTTTCTACAACGGAACACTCCTGGACGAATGAGGGATTACACCGACATAGTCTAGTATTGATCATTTACTGAGTTGGCCATAAACAAATAAGAACTGTGTGTGTTGGACTGTTGACTGCATATTTATTTAAAATGTTATCATCATAACTGTTAAGACATTCCATTCCATTGTATCCCGGTAGCATTTCTTGCAAAGTTGCCAAGGCAAAAGTGCTGTTCCATTTGAAACCGCCATATAAATGTGAAATCACTCCAGTGAAATGCATTGTGGGGAATGTTGTATTAATATCCAAGAATGCTAACGGTCGCTGTGGGCTAATTATTACCGCGATGCTAGCACCACCTGCTGTTGATTAATTTGATTTAGTTGTGCTTAAAATAAACATAATTTACCAGGAAACGTCTTAAAAGAAGGAAAAGGTTGTGTTTCAACAAAGGGCCCTAATATGACACATTGCTGACCCTATGGAAGCAAGTCATCTTCCACCAGTGTTGCCAAGTCCACCAAATAAAACCAGCCCAATGTGCATTCAAAAAATTCCCAAACATAAGAAAATTAGCCAATTCTTTTTTTTTTACCATGTCAATTATTTTAAATTAATAGACTATTATCAGTCCACTATACAGTTGCAAGAAACACAACATGTAAACAGTCACAGTGCAGGGTGGAAATAGTATGTGAACCTATGGGTTTAATAACTGGTTGACTCTCCTTTGGTAGCAATAACCTCAACCGAACGTATCCTGTAGTTGCAGATCAGACCGGCACGGTCAGGAGGAATTTTGGACCATTCCTCTTCTCAAAACTCTTTCAGTTCAGCAGTATTCTTGGGATCTCTGGTGTGAATCGCTCTCTTGAGGTCATGCCACACCATCTCAATTGGATTGAGGTCAGGACTCTGACTGGGCCAATCCAGACGTCGCATTTTCTTCTGTTGAAGCGATTCTGTTGTTGACTTCCTACTATGCTTAGGGTCATTGTCCTGTTGCATCACCCATCCTCTGTTGGCCTTCAGTTTGACGGACAGATGGTAATATGTTTTCGTGCAAAATGTCTTGATAAACTTTGGAATTCAATTCAATCCGTCCAGGACCTGAGGCAGCAAAGCAGCCCAAAAGCAAGACCATATTTCACAGTTGCAAACATAGCATTGTGTGTTTTTTCCAAACAACATTTTTGTTTCATCTGTCCACAGAATATGTTGCCAATAGTGCTGTGGAACATCCAGGTGATCGTTTGCTAACTTCAAATGTGCTGCAATGCTTTCTTTGGACAGCAGTGGCTTCCTCCTACTATGAACTCCATTCTTGTTTAATGTTTTCCTTGCTGTAGATTTGTCAACAAGATTTGTCTAGCATGTGCTTGACATTTCTGTAAGTCTTTAGCTGACACTAGGATTCTTCTTCACCTGAATATTCTAGGTTGTGCTCTTGCAGTCATTTCTACAGGACGACCATGCCTAGGGAGAGTAGCAACAGTGGCTTCCTTTCTCCATTTGTAGACAGTCTTACCGTGGACACATGAACATCAAGGCTTTCAGAGATACTTTTGTAACCCTTTCCAGCTTCATGCAAGTCAACAATTCTTGATCGTAGGTCTTCTGAGAGGTCTTATGTGCGAGGCATGGTTCAGTTCACATCAGGCAATGCTTCTTGGGAAGAGCAAACTCAAAACTGATGTTTTTATAGGGCAGGTTAGCATTAACCAACTCATCACATTGATTGGACTCCAGGTTAGCTGACTTCTGGCTCCAATTAGCTCTTGGAGAAGTCATTAGCCTAGGGGTTCACATACTTTTCCCACCCTACACTGTGATTATTTATGTTGTGTTCAATAAAAACATGAAAACATATAATGTTTGTGCAGTATTAGTTTGAGAAGACTGTGTTCTTCTATTGTTGTGACTTAGATGAAGATCAGAACACATTTTCTGACCAATTTATGCAAAAATCCAAGTAATTCCAAAATGTTCACCTACTTTTTCTTCCAACTATATATATGTCTCTGCCATGCTTCTCGAACTCTCTTCTCCTCTTGTTAATAACCATATATTATATTTCAAATATGATTTAGGGTTATTTTTGTGCTGAGGCTACACATTCCCAGACCAAGTATCAGTGCGTGCTGAGCTCAGTCAGCTTCTTGAGACTACAGCTGTTTTCGATGCTTTTTTGACCAAATTATGGTTCAAAGCGGTCTGTCCCCCGAAGAGACACAATGTTTAGTTTAGACACATTTTTGTTGGTAGTAACTAACAAGGTTGCAAACGTGAACAGATGAGAGTAGAAGAGGTGAGAGGAGAAGAAAAAGAGATGCAGCTGTGTAATATTACAATATTGAAAACGAACGAGAGCGGAACTTGTTTGAGGGATGAGGATGATAGATCTACACACCCAAGTGCTGAGTTGAGTGAGTGGCATGATTCTGTTAATGTTTATCTCCAGGTGCGCACCTTGTTCTACTACGTGGAAAGGCTGCAGTGGACAGCATTTGGCACGTTATTGTCTGGAGAATTTACCAGATTAGTGACGCAATATGTTAAAAACCAGCATCAACCCTCGGAACCAGATTTCCCCCCTCAACTTATTTTTCAAAATAGCCCAATTGTGCAGGAATTCCATGGACCTGGCAACTGTGTCTTCCACAGGCTATTCCAATTTGAAGTATTCTTTTTTTTTTTTTTTTTTTTAACAGTGTTTTTTTTTTTTTTTTTTTTAACAGTGTACAGAACATTAAAGTTCGCTTTTGCCTCTCCTCATTTACCTGCCTCAGTGGGCGGTGTATGAACGACCCTTTTCACCTCCAGGCTTGATCGCGCTCAGGTTTAGCATGAGGATAAACCCAAAGATTGATGCAGCACTTAGCCAACAATGTGTTTCCTCACCGCGGGGCCAGGGAACTGCAGGGCCAGGCCTGTTAGCACGTCCCAAAAGCTCTCCTCCTGCAGTGATGTGGTCGAGAGGAGACAATATGCAGGCCAAAAAGTACTTACACACAGAAAGAGCAGGAGGAGACACGAGCTGATGAATCACAGACACCAGTAACTGAAGGACAAAAGCAGGGTCATATTATTTATTTATTGTGTGTGTGTGTCTGTGTATGAAATGTAAAGAAGATAAAGGTGTATACAGTGAGGTCCAGGGTCCATGTTATAAGCAGTGTTGGGAAGAGAAGTAACTGTATTCTAAAAACCACCAAATGAAAGAAATTGGAAATGACTGAAAAATGTTATTCTGAATGTATGTATGAATGTATTTAGTACATGTACATGTGTTTAGTTATTTCCCAACACTGGTTATAAGTGGCATTATTCAATCATATGTTGATAGTATACAGCAAGTAAACACTGGAGTATTTTATTCTTGTAAATGAGTGCATGTCATTTTCAATCCCTTACAGTATATACAGTATTAAAAACAGTACTTAATTATATATTTTAAAACCAGAATGGTGAGCATGACAGAAGCAGTTACTACAAAGAAGGTTTTGAGGCGAAGAAGTTTCAATATAAAGTAAATGGGAGCCAGACTCAAAGGAGTCCATTTGCGCCTGTGCACACTTCCTAGCCAGTCTTTATTTTTCTTCAATCTACCTCTTTTTCAGTGAATTGAACAAACATATCTAGACTTTAATTAACCAGGAAAGTGTCATTGAGATTACCAATCTCATTTGCAGACCTTCAAATTTAGAGTTAAACTGACCTAGTGAAATCAGTTCTTTCAGTTTCCAGACCTTTTGTAAATGAATCCATGCTGAGGGAGCAGCATATTTGTATTTAATTCATGCACAACAATATGGAGGGAGCAGACATATGATACCCTTGTTAATGTAATCATCATATATCATATACGTCACTGTAGATAGATAGGCAAAAATGCAATTTTTGCAATTGCTGCAACAAGATTCTTTGTTGCATTAAAAGCAAAGCATAGTTTGTTCCTGAAGTAAAAGCTGATTTTCAGTCATCATTTCTTAATTCATTATGCTTCAAAGTTAAGTCTGTCAGCAATTAAATACACACATATTTCAAGGATTTAACTAATTCTATTTCAGTCCTTGTCCTTGAAAAGTGACAATTGGAGTAATGTTCTGGGGATTACTCTTTGTCTTTGTAAATAGCACTTAGTTTGATTTGCATTTGGAGAAAGATTTAATTGTAAGAAACTGTGCTGAAAAACATAAAAAGGATTTTGCAATGCAACACTAGCAACAAGAGTTTTGGCAAGAAAAAAAAAAAAATCATATCAGCATAGAAGTGAGAATTAGTATCAATGAGATCATGACCAATATCATTAACATAGATAGTAAATAGAAGTGGCCCCAAAACAGAGTCTTGGGACACTCCCTCAGTCACTGAAAGAATATGAGAATGATTCAATGCACTGAGAACTACCTGTGAGATAATTACAAATCCATCCAACTGTATCATTAGACAGTCCAATGCTGGTCAACCTCTGTTTAAGAAGATTGTGGTTCACAGGGTTGAAGGCTTTAGACAAACCAATGAATATCGAAGCACAATGTTGTTTGTTGTCTAGAACTGTTGAGGTGTAATTTATTACTAGATTTAATAGTGTTGGTAGTCAGAGTCCCTTTATTCATTTTTTTCGTTTTTGTTTTTTTTGTAAATGATCTGTAACTATTACATTTTAATCTACAAAAATTGAAGAAAACGGACTGCCAGTATGACGTCAGAGTAGACGCACGCTTGCTCTGCTGCGGCCAAGATGTATCTTGAAAAAAATAAAGTTAAACAGTTACCACTGGAACATTCTCCTGGCAGCGGCAAAAAAGGTCCTCACAAAAAAATGGATGACACAAATTGTACTGACAATCCAGGACTGGACAGACGTAACTTTACACATTCATAAAATGGAAAAAAATCATATTCGGACTTGAATTGAAAATTTACAAATTTGAAGGAATATGGACTAAATGGCTTTGTTGTGCCTTAATTTTGCTTGTTTTCGAATTTTGTCCGTTGTTTTCTTTCTGGTGCTGTTCTGTTTGTGTTTTATTATGTTCAATATATTTATAAAACTAAATTATAGTTTTTTGTTGTTGTTTTTTTAAGAAAACAATTACAAAATAGTATTTGGGTTGACAAAATTCAAACTTGTAGGCGTACTCTACACAGGATTACCAAAAGCCCAGTGGGTACACGTGCTGAAAAGATGGGGATACACTATATTGTACATATAGTGTATATTATTGTATGATAGTAGTGAAAATAGCAGCGGGATTCACAATCAAATGCTTGTTCATTAAATGCAACACATTCCCATTATTCACTGCTCCCGCTCATTATGTAGCATTCATTTAGTTTGTGTTGAGAAAAGACATCGCCCCATTGCTCTCTCTCCACGCCATTAAACCTGTTGTGTACTGTTTATGTTACACTTACCATAGTTCACAGACGCAATTCATTAAGCTGCCTGGAAACCACTCAAAACAATACATTTCATAGAAACAGCTTGACAATGCAACTTCTAGTTTTTAGAAGTAATTTGCTTGGCTTTTAAGAACCCCCAGGGTGCACTGCAGCAATTAGCAACCAATCAATGGGCACATAATGGCACCCATAAAGTACACTGAGGTAGTTTCAGGCAGGTGGTGGAGGTGGCTCGGAGTGTTTAGTCAGCTACAGTGCAGTGATGCCAAATGCATTCATCAATATAATAGAACAATGGTATTCTAGGACAGAACTTGGCGTTAGCAGAGGAGCGTTCGCCTGACATGACACAAGATTTTATGAAGAAACAACAGTGACAAAGGAATAACGGGACATTTTATGAAGAGTTGAGTGAATCGGTGGCTGTTTTAGACCAACTCCACTTCAATGAAAAACAAGACCTTTCATCAGGAAAGACGTGGTTTGATTTGCATCTGGCAGTGACAGTTGAGTTTTATCACGGCTATTGTAATGCATAGCTGTTTTTAAGGTTATGTTTGTGACAAATGAGGCATGATTATAAGTGCATCTGTCTGTACTGTACACTGTGAGTATCTCGCCATACCCGTAGTATCAAAGCTGTAATATGTCGCTCGTTCAAACGATTTCAATAATTGGGGTTAATTGATGCATTCTTGAGGTGAGTTGGCTAATTTTGCGAGTGAAAAGAGTTTGTGAGAAATATGTCTAGCAGTCCTTACTGGGTCGACGCAGTGTAAGCCAATTTAATTCATTTTTTAAAATTAATTATAGCACCACTTTGACACCTGCCATTGTTCACTGAGAGATAACGTGAATAAAAAACAACTACTGTTTGTAATGTTATACGTATAATAATGCATACTACTTCCAAATTATTATGCAAATTGTGTTCATAAAGGTTGTTTGTTTTCCAGTGAAACTCATGGATGATATTGTGTCTCAGGGCTCTTTGGGTCAGTGAAATC
Source organism: Chaenogobius annularis (assembly GCA_015082035.1). NCBI lineage: Eukaryota > Metazoa > Chordata > Actinopteri > Gobiiformes > Gobiidae > Chaenogobius > Chaenogobius annularis. The sequence goes on from BJKM01000010.1 coordinate 703,262, forward strand.
AATCTCAGACACCTGTGCTAATTATTTGACAGGTAGGTCCAATTAAAGGAAAAACTACTTAAGAAGGACATTCCACATTATTAAGCAGACCACCATTTTCCAGCAATTTGGGAAAGAAAAAGGATCTCTCTAGTGCTGAAAAACGTTAAGTATTTGACGCCTTGGAAAGGGTATGAAATCCTTGGATATTTCCTGAAAACTAAAGTGTGATTATTGTACTATTAAGAGATTTGTAGCTGATTCAGAGCACAGACGAATTCGTGCAGATAAAGGCACAATGAGGAAGGTTTCTGCCAGACAAATACATTGGATTAGGAGAGCAGCTGCTAAAATGCCATGAGAAAGCAGCAAAAAGGTTTTTGAAGCTGCAGGTGCCCACCGGAGCCAATTCTGCTTGTGAGCATTAGCTAAGGGTGGTCAAATAGAAGGTTTATGCATAAGTGCACTTACAGTTATTCATAAACCTTCAATTTGGCCACCCTTAACCAATGCTCACAAGCAGAAACGGCTCCAGTGGGCCCAGAAATACATGAAGACAAATTTTCAAACAGCCTTGTTCACTGATGAGTGCTGTGCAACCCTGGATGGTCCAGATGGATGGAGTGGTGGATGGAGTGGTGGATGGTTGTTGGACGGCCACCATGTCCCTACAAGGCAGAGTTATGTTTTGGGCTGGAATCATGGGAAGAGAGCTTTAGGGGTCCCTGAAACGTCAGGGTCCCTGAAGGTGTGAAAATGACCTCTGTAAAGTATGTGGAGTTTCTGACTGACCCCTTTCTTCCATTGTACAAAAAAAGAACCGTGCTTTCCATAACAACATCATCTTCATGCATGACATGCTACCGATTCCATCACATACAATGTGGCCAAGCATTTAACAACCATCTTGGCACCATTGGTGGGGAATTCGGAACATCATGTGGAAAACACACATACTTTTGTGGACAAAGTGAAACATCTCCAATTGGAACCAGATGACCTGATGGTTTCATATGATGTTGTGTCCCTTTTTACCTGCATCCCAACCTCTGAGGCAGTAGCAGCGAGACTGCAGGAAGACACCAGCTTACAGGAAAGGACCAAACTGACACCCGAACACATCTGCAAACTATAAGACATTTGTCTTAACACCATATAGTTTCAATTCCGGGGACATTTTCACAGACAGATTCACGGCTGTGCCATGGGCTCGCCCGTCTCTCTCTTAGTGGCCAACTTGTACATGGAGATTTTTTAGAAGAAGGCACTGATCTCCTTTTCAGGCATTGCTCCAAGGCTTTGGTACCATTACGTGGATGACACATTTGTGAAAATCAACAAACAAGAACTGGAAGCCTTCTCAGAGAACGATCAATGAGGTGGACCCGCATATCAGGTTTACAAGAGAAGATGCTAATGACAACCGCTTGGCCTTTCTTCATTGTGCCACTATCAGAGGAGAGGACGGGAAGATCCAGATAGAAGTATATAGGAAACCTACACACACGGCTCAGTACCTGGTCTTTGGCTCTAACCACCCACTACAGCATAAGCTGGGAGTGATCAGAACACCACAACACAACACAGAGCACAAGAGGTGCCCACCAGCTCAGAGGGCAAGAGGAATGAGGAAAAACACGTCCGGAATGCTCACTCACCCTGTGGGAACAGGCTGAGCCCAAGGCTCTTAACTTTGTTAAGAGCCTTGGGCTCTTAACAAAGTGAAGAGAACCAAAAAGCAGGACAAAATGGACAAAAGGGAAACAGAACCAAGAAGAAAGGGGGTCTCCGTCCCTTATGTCTCAAAATTGTCGGGAAAACTGCAAAGATTTTTTTGACAACACGAAGTCGCCTGTTTATTTCAAACCAGGCAACACGCTAAGACAAAAACTGGTTCACCTTAAGGACAAGATGTCAACACAAAACAGAGCAATGTAGTGTATTCTATCCAATGCAGTGAAGAAAGTGGTAAAGAGCGTTACATAGGGGAGACTAAACAGCCACTGCACAAGAGGCTTTATCAGCACAGAAGACACGCAAGTTCAGGACTCCAGAGCGGTGTGCATCTTCACCTCAAAGCCACAAATCAATCCATTAAAGACAGTGAGGTGGAGATTCTGAGCAGGGAGAAAAGATGGTTTGAAAGAGGAGTTAAGGAGGCATTCTTTGTTAAAAAAGAGAATCCTTCCTTAAATCATAATGGAGGTATAAGATTCAACTTTCTGGTTGTTTATAATGGTTTGCTGAAACCCTGGAGACGCCTCAGGCATTCGGATGCTGATAAAGGACCTCAGGGTGGAGGGAGCCAAAGTCAGTGAACAATAGGCCCATCCCAGTTGGTTTCGATGGCAGGGCTTTCACAGAGTAGGATATAAACCAGAGTCCTCAGACTTGTTTCACAGATTGAGAATGACTCTTGGATGAGAGTCGAAACGTTTTGTTTTTCTAAAACAGAGTCCACTGAATCTTTTTCTACAATGGAACACTCCTGGACGAATGAGGGATTACACCGATTTATTGACTCTGACTTTGAACAACAGACGGGTATCCCCTTACGTCCTTTATCTAGTCCTCTTGTAGCTAGATCATTAGATCATTAAATGACAAGACTCTTATGAGAGTCACTCACCAAACTGCCCCTATTGAGCTATCAGTTTCTGTGTAATCAGTGAAAAACAGATATAAACAATGTTCATAGGGACTTGATAATGTTACAGCATCCTGTGTCCTTAGACAAATGTCCCATGATCCCCTGTCCTTGGACCCTCCTTCTCGGCCAGGAAAAACTACCAAACCTGTTTGGGAAAAAGTAGAAACCTAATAGTTCCACAGTAAAGGAGAGATCTGACTCCCTCGGATGAACAGGCGGACGCAGAGACCCATTCTCCTGGCAGTTGAGGAGTAGCGGGATCCATTCCCCACAGGGAAGTGGGAGAAGACGAAAAAGCAAAGAACAGATTGCAAGTGAAAGTCAACATTAAATATTGTTTGATAGGAAAAGTGGGCAGAAGCCGTGGATAGTGCCCAAGCTGAAATACTTCCCCCAGTATTGTTGCTCCTAGGGCCGCATAGCAGGGAAACTGTCGGTTTTTATTTCTGGCCTGACCATAAGCAATTGCAAAGACGAACGTTTTAAGCCTGGTCTTAAACGAAGAGACTGTGTCGGGTTCTTAAACATGGACAGGGAGCTGATTCCATAACACAGGAGCTCGGAAGCTAAACACTCTACCACCCACTGTGCTTTTAGATACTCTGTTCTAACCTGTTTTGCAGAAAGATCTGCACCTTCCTCACCTGTTGGGACTGCGTTTATCTTCGTTGATTAAAAAAAAAGACACTTCGCCCATGCATTGACTTTCGAGGTCTAAATAACATCACTGTGAAAAACAAATATCCTCTGCCGTTAGTCTCTGTAGCCTTTGAACCACTTCATGGTGCTATGATCTTCTCCAACCTTGATCTATGAAATGCATACCACTTGGTCCGTATTAGGGAAGGTGACGAGTGGAAGATGACCTTTAATTATCCACTAGGCCATTTTGAATACCTTGTGATGCCTGCAGAATACCCGCAGTATTTCAAGCACTTGTTAATGTGCTACAGGACTTCTTGAATCGCTTTGTCTTTGTGTATTTGGATGACATTTAACTTCTACAGGTGCTTCATTCGGAACTTCAACTCTGTGGCAGCTTTTTTAAACCGTCTTACCTCCATTAAACAGTCGTTCCACTGGAACTCTTCAAAACTTAAGACTCTCTTTTCAACTGCTCCTATTCTATCACAACCTGATCCTGACAGTCAGTTTATTCTAGAAGTGGATGCATCTGATGTTGGGGGTGGGGTCTGCTCTTTCTCAACGTTCTGTTTCAGATAACAAGCAGCACCTGTGCTTTTCACTCTCGTCACCTGACCCCGCTGGTGAGAAATTATGATATTGGAGATAGGGAACTATTTGCAGTAACACTTGTCCTGGAGGAGTGGCGACATCGGCTGGAGGGGGCTGGACAGACATTTGAAGTATGGACAGATCACAAACATTTCGCATATATGCAGACTGCTAAGCGGTGAAAGCACGACAGGCTTATTGGGAAAAGTTTTTGTTTTTTTTGCCAGATTTGATTTTGGAATCACTTTCAGACCCAATTCAAAGAATGTGCCTGACCAAGTTCGTTCAAAGGTTCTTCTGGATGGCATGTCAACTTGGACTCCCAACTGGAGTTTATCACACACTGTCCATCCTTCTGAGATATTTTTGGTGGCCCTCAATGACTTTGTGGCTGCATGCACATCTGTGCTAGATCCAAGGCTTCTCATCAGTCACCTGCCGGCCTTCTGTAGGCACTTCTGGAGAGCTTTTTGTCTGGCATTTGGGTGCTAAAGTTAATCTTTCTTTCAGGGTACCATCATCAATCAAACGGGCAGACTGGAAAGACTAACCAAGATTTGGAGGCCGCCCTACGCTGTGTGGCTAGTTCAAATCCTGCTTCCTCGTCGAAACATTTGCCATGGGTGGCGTATGCCCACAATTCCCTCTCCAAGACTTTGTCTCAAGGTTTGTCTCCATTTGAACGCTCTTTAGGTTATCAACCCTCTTTGTTTCCTTCCCAGATTTCTGTCCCCTCAGTCCTTGCACATGTTCAGCGATGCAGAAAGCTTTGGAATGATAACCGCTCTGCTCTTCTGCCCACTGCAGACGAGAATAAAAAGTTGGCTGATTAACATCAGGTTCCAGCCCTGGATTATCGAGTTGGACAATAGGTTTGAAAACTTACTCTAAAAAACTGTCACCCCGTTATATTGGCCCTTTTCCCATTGTAATGATTATTACTCCTGTAGCTGTTTGTTTGAAGCTGCCCGCTTCTTTGAAAATTCATCCCACCTTCCGTGTTTGACATCTTAAACCTGTACCAGATTTCTCTTGCAAGTACTTGCAGACATTTTTGCACATCCTGATGTTTCGTCAAATTTTTTGCAGTCCAAGTCAGTGGACATTGGATATTGTGTAGCAGAAGTGAAGAGAGTCACAGAACATCTGGCCGAGTTCCATGCTCTCTATGCAGCTTGTGTCGCAGAAGAAAATCCAGTGAGGACATCCATGTATTCACTGAGCAATGAAGAGAACTTTCAGAAGCTGTACACAGAAATCTTTGCCACAGCACTTCGCTGACATTGTTCTTCTTCTTCAAACTGAGCTTGTAGTTTTGTACTCATCACCCAACATGGCTGAAAATACTGTTTTAGAGCTAACATCTTACAGTGGGATCAAAGAAGCCATGAGTGAAGTATACAAACTTTGCAGCCTTTTTCTGACAATCTCATCCACAAGAGCAACTGCACTGAATTATCTGCACTGAAAAG
>BJKM01000010.1:2134871-2169871 GCA_015082035.1 Chaenogobius annularis
ACTTACACAAACAAGATTTTGGCCTTCACTCACCGTCTGCACATCCACATCCTAATCTTTGTGTTATCTTGTTTGTCCGCATCCCCGAATATCCACTGAAAATATCCATCACGTTGACCTCGTGTAATGTACTCAATATGTGTTTTTTGTTTATTCATGTGTATGCCTATCGCTGAAACTGTTTTCATTTTTCTAAGAGTTCAAGTACCCGAGTAGGCGCCACGCGAAAGCGAGGGCGCCCCGGTGGCCGGTGCTCTTTATGCATGTCTCTCATGTCGCATCTGTCATCAAGTCACGATCCTATGTTGTGAATTTGTTCATTGACAATGGCAAATAAATATATCTGATTCCTGATTCCTGATCCTGATTCACAACACTTCTGTGGGACAGACTTTCATCTGTTGGAGCACATTTGGTAAACAAAGAGCAGACAGGGTTTGTGCATGGAAGGCTTCTGTCAGCCAACGTGAGGAGACTCTGAAGCGAATGGACTGGGCCGGGAGATCCAAGCAACAAGCTCCAATGTTAACATTAGACGCTGGAAAAGGCCTTTGACAGGCTGTCATGGCTATTTATTTGTGACACATTTAAAGCCTTTGGTTTTCACGATCAAATAATAGCAATTTTAAAGCTAATGTAAAAGCAGTTAAAGGAAATGGAACCCTGTCAAATCCAGTCAGTTTGCATGGTGGTGTGAAGCAGGGAGACAGTCTTTGGCCTTTGGGGTCTGCTCTGTGCATGGAGCCTCGAGCGGAGGGCATTCGAAAAAATGAAAGCATAAAGGGGATCATGGTGGGAGGCTGTGAGCATAAACTAGCACTTTATGCAGACGATGTGGTGGGAACAGTGACAAATGTGAAAAACCTTTTGAAAAAACCTGATGCCGGAAATACAGCGGTTTAGTAAATACTCTGGATACAAAGTAAATGCACAAAAATAAGAAAGTTAAGAGTAAATGTAACTTCAAATGGGATTGTGAACATCTAAGGTGGAATTCAATAGGTTGGAAACTTTTGAATTTACCAATATGTGAAAAAATCAAATCTATTCAAAATGATAACGTGACCCAGATTCTTGTTTTTGTTTCAAACTGTATCAAGCTATATACCACCCAGGTATTTTAGAGAGTGGGACAACTTGTTTAGGAAAGTCACATGGGATGAGAAAAAACCCACGTTAAAATGAAGGATTTGAAACGGGCAAAATCAGGAGGAGGAGTGGCATTGCCAGACCTACAAACATATTTTAAAAGATGCCCAGATGAAGTCACTAATAACTTGGAGAAGCAACACCAACTCTCCGCTATGGAGAGAAATGGAGACAAACAGGGCACATTTGATCAACTCTGTAATATTTCAAACACAAAAATCAAGAACGCAAAGAAGAAATAAAAAGTAACTACTGTAAAGGAAACACTATGAAAGAATGGCAAAATATGACAAAAGAGTTGAAAATGAACAATAACGAATTGGTTTATTGCGAGACATTTCCAGAGACCCAGATTTCAAAGCAAATCTAACAGACAAGGTGTTTGAAAGCTGGGCAGAAAGGGGGCTTCTCAGATTCTCCCAAATGTTTAAAAAGGAAGAACTGAATTCTTTATATATACCAAGAAATCAATTCTAGAAAGATTTACAAGTAAGAAGTGATTTGAAAAGCAAAAGAAAAAGACTAAAGGCGGAGTACACCAACTGATAAAGTTCAGTCCAAAAATATCAGATGTTCAATCTAAAAATATTTTGAGCAAATTGTTTGAAATGTTTATCAAGTCAAAGAGAGAAAATAACTGTTAATATTAAGCAAAAATGGGAGGAGGAGTTGCTTATCCAAATCACAGAAAAGGAGTGGGACCAGATCTGCTTTGGAATCCATAAAACCACGAGTTCCTTTTTTTGGTGGGAATTTGCTTGGAAAATGACCATGAGCTACTTCTTAAACCCCTGAAAGGATGGAAAACATAAAAAGGCCACTCTCAATGTTGGAGGAAATGTGGGGAGAAGAATGCCAATCACATGCACATTTTCTAGACGTGCAGAACAAGCATATTGGCAAGAAACATGTCGGTCTAATCCCTTATTCGTCCAGGAGTGTTCCATTGTAGAAAAAGATTCAGTTGTAGTCATCTGGACTCTGTTTTAGAAAAAACAAAACGTTTCAACTCTCATCCAAGAGTCATTCTCAATCAGTGAAACAAGTCTGAGAACTCCTGTTTATATCCTACTCTGTGAGAGCCTGCCCACAGGGCGGGACCTCCTGATAATGGCCCATTGAAACTTAACTGGGATGGGCCTATTGTTCTATTGTTCCTTGGCATATGGTTTCCCTCACCTCGAGTACCTGTTTAGCATCAGAATGCCCAGGGCGTCTCCAGGGTTTCACAAACCATTAAAAACAACTGAAAGGTTGAATCTTAAACCTCCATTACGATTTAATGAAGGATTCTCTTTTTTAACAAAGATTGCCTCCCGAACTCCTCTTTCAAACCATCTTTTTTTCCTGCTCAGAATCTCCACCTCACTGTCTTCAATAGAGTGGTTTGTGGCTTTGAGATGAAGATGCACAGCGCTCTGGGTCCTGAACTCGCGTGTCTTCTGTGCTGATAAAGCCTCTTGTGAAGTCGCTGTTTAGTCTCCCCTATGTGGCGCTCTTTACAACTTTCTTCACTGCATTGGATAGAATACACTACATTGCTCTGTTTTTGTGTCGGCATCTTGTCCTTAGGGTGAACCAGTGTTTGTCTTAACGTGTTCCTGGTTTGAAATAAACAGGACTTTCGTGTTGTCTAAAAATTCTTTGCAGTTTTTCTGAACAGTCCTGAGACATAAGGATAGAGACACCCCTTCTTCTTGGTTCTGTTTCCCTTTTGTCCTTTTGTCCCTTTTGTCCTGCTTTTTTGGTTCTCTTCACTTTGTTCAGAGCCCAGGTCGGGTATCACAGGCTGAGAGAGCATTCCGGACGTGTGTTTCCTCTTCCTCTTGCCCTCTGAGCTGGTGGGCACCTCTTGTGCTCTGTGTTGTAGTGTTCTGATCACTCCCAGCTTATGCTGTAGTGGGTGGTTAGAGCCAAAGAGCAGGTACTGGTCAGTGTGTGTGGGTTTCCTATATACTTCTATCTGGAGCTTCCCGTCTTCTCCTCTGATAGTGGAACAATCAAGAAAGGCCAAGCGGTTCTCCTTTGCATCTTCTTTGTAAACCTGATATGCGGGTCCACTGCATTGATGTGCTCTGAGAAGGCTTCCAGCTCTTGTTTTTAATTGTCACAAAAGTGTCATCCACGTAACGGTACCAAAGACTTGGAGCAATGCCTGAAAAGGAGGTCAGTGCCTTCTTCTCAAAATGCTCCATGTACAAGTTGGCCACTATGGGAGGGACGGGCGAGCCCATGGCACAGCCGTGGATCTGTCTGTAAAAATGTCACCGGAATTGAAAGTATGTGGTGTTAAGGCAGATGTCTAGTAGTTTGCAGATGTGTTCAGGTGTCAGTTTGGTCCTTTCCTGGAAGGAAGAAGTAATTACAATTTTAGAAAATGTCTTTAAAAAGAAATTAGGCTTAAAACCTGAAAACATATTACGAGGGAAATTGCCAGTAAATATCACATCAGATGAAAGTGACCTATTCCGAATCTTGAGAAAATGATAACTAAAGAGGGGGAAAAGTAACCCACCCAATGTTAAGAAGTGGATCAATGCAATACAAGCAATACAAATGGACAAAACGATTACTCACAAAATCAGGAACACTAAACAGGTCTTTGAGAAAAGGGGGTTTCTGAAGGATATTGAAGCAGATGAGAATGGGATGGACAATGGAGACAATTATACAGATTGAAAACTGGAATAAAACTGTCTTCACCTTCTAACTTTCCTTCTAAATTCCCCTCTGACCACCTCACACAGGAACTATAACCCAAGGGTGGGCCATATGACTTTCTTACTATTTGGCCACAAGGTTTACTTTGCAGAGGACTCGTTGGAGAGCGGTGCGCGCACGAAAGGGAAACGATTGGAACTGAACTGAGCTGAGGTTGGGCTGGACAGATTGGTTGTACTTCCACGCCTTTGTAAGGGTTTGCGGTTGACTTGAAACAAAACAGTTTCATCGTGATCTGTTTCTCTGTCCGTTCTTCTATCATTTATTATTTTTTAATATAGGCTAAAGGTCTGCTATAGGCTACTCTTATATATAATTATATATATATATATATATATATATATATATATATATATATATATATATATATAATTATATATATTAGATTAATTCAATAATTCTAATGGATTTATTTATCTTTTTATTTTATTTCTCTCTCTTTTTTTTTTTTCTTCTTCTTTTTTGGCTTTTTTGTCTGTTTTTATTGTGTGGTCTCTTATTTATTTTTTATTTTTTTCCTTTTAATTTACTGCTGTTGCTTTGTTGAAGTGTTTAGTAACTGTTTTGTTGTATTCTTTCAAAACTTAAAAATAAAGTATATGGAAAAATGAATAAATAGTGACAATCAGTCACTATTTATTCATTTTTCCATATACTTTATTTTTAAGTTTTGAAAGAATTTTTATAAATGCATTTTATAAATGCATGAAAAAAGACCTCATTCATGGACAAGCCACAGTCACAAGACAACCAGGCCTACAACTAACACTTTATGTACCAGAGCTAAAGTTCACACTCATGTTTATTCTTCTGGTTGTATTGTAGCCTCTAGAACCATGAGTATAGTTTAATCCTGACATAACTGCTCAGACATAGAACATTAAGATGTGCAGGACAGATCTCATCATGGACGGTGGGATTGAGGAGGTCCAACAACATCCCCAGTCGAGGTCAACAGCTCTCCACCCGCACTGTAAAACGGTGTTGGTGAAGCACTGCTTTCTCCCCCTGAAGCCCCTAACTCAATGTACTTATTTGAAATGTAAACATAGGTACAAGTGATGCCACAGTTGTGTGTACAGTGATAACAACAGTACTGGTGTATTCATGCGTATGCAAATGTCAGTGTGATATAAGGCGAGTGGGGAGAGGGACAGGCACACTTCAGTCATGTGGTCTGTGGCTCTGCTCCTGCTGCTGGCAGCTGCTTCCTGTGAGAACACTTCCTGACCTTCACAGCAGCTCTCCCTGTAGGAGAATGAGTGTGATGATGATGATGTTGTCTTTCCACAGGTACAGTGGACAGTGTGGAGCTCCTCCAGCCAGGCTCAGTGCTGCTGCAGCCTGCTCAGGCTCTGACCATCAGCTGTCGGGTCTCTGGTTACTCTCTCACTGACAACAGCTATGCCACAGGCTGGATCAGACAGAGAGAGGGGAAACTGGACTGGATTTTCCACCAGTGGGGAGGAGGAAGCTTCTACCAGAACAATGCTCTGAAGAACAAGTTCAGCCTGAGCAGAGACACATCTGCAGGAACAGTGACTATTCAAGGACAGAGTCTGCAGCCTGAAGACTCAGCTGTTTATTACTGTGTGCGACCACAGTGACTCAGAGCAACAGCAGAGCTGTGCAAAAACCCAGTCCCAGCCCCAACAGAGGGTCCGCACATTAAGGAACAATAATACACATTTATACATGACATCAAAGTCATAATAACAAGAAAGAAACAGTCCTTCAAACACTTAAGTTCTGGCTCTTTATGCTTTACTGTAATAAATATACATTTTTAGCACCTAAAAAACAAACATTAAGTTTATTATATGGAGTTTTTTCCAAAATCATGTCCAAAGTATTCAAACATATTTCTGATATCATTTTAAAGTCTCAGTATATTACGTATTTGCTTGGAGTGAACTAGTCAAATACAGCCCACTTGTAAAGATGTAAATAATGCGAGTGTCTCACACCCACTCTCTTTATAAAGCACAAGTTAAAGTGAGTCTTTGCAGAGCTCCTTAAGCTTCCACTATGATGCTGAGAGCTCTGAGTGTGTTCCTCTGGACTCTTATTCCAGGTGGGTACAGACAGTGAACACGTCTGCAGCACAAACACCACTTTACACCAGTTCATCTCTGTGTTTTCCAGTGGTCCAGGCCCAGTCTCTGACCTCTTCAGAGCCAGCGGTCACCAGCCCGGGACAGTCTGTCTCACTGTCCTGTAAAGTGGAGGGGCTCTCTTTAGCTTGGCTGCACTGGATTCGTCAGAAACCAGGACAAGGACTGGAGTGGATCGGTCGCATCGATAGTGGAACAGGCACAACATTTGCTCAAAGTCTCCAGGGCCAGTTTTCTATCACAAAAGACACTTCAACAAGCACTGTGTTTTTACGGCTTCACAGCGCAAAGGAAGGAGATAAGGCTGTTTATTTTTGTGCACGAGACACAGTGGTGCAAAGGGCTCCACAGCTGGCACAAAAACATAACTGTAGTCTATTCAAAACATTTTAAATGACATGGAATACACTGAAATACATGTTAAAACATAAAAGAAAAAATAATATAAACAAGTTGTTAAGTTGTTAGTAGCAATAATTCTACATTTCTGTAACAAAATGAACAGGTGATGGAGGGCACTGTTGTCCAAATCCAAAATGAAATGTGCTTGAACAGTCTAAATATCATACACACTATTTCCATTCACTTCATCAAGTTTTCTATTCTTAACAGTTTGTTATGGAAAAGCCTCATATTTACATGCATGAATGATGAATGATGCAGTTATTGAATGCATCTGCTTTTGAGTGGGAAACACAATCTAAAGTACAAGGACAGAAACCACTTCTTTGACTTTCTGACCTACAATGTAATTATGAGGATTATGTTTTTGCCTCTGTGACTATTCTTTTTGTTTGAATCCTGACACAACTCATTAATGGAGCAGCATGAACAAAACAGTTTGATTTTAACTGTTTAATAAATGTTCCTTTTTAACAGTTCATACAAAATATCAACCGATCACATTTGAATTTGTTTTAAACTTTTGGGTAAGATCAAGAAGCTTCTGAAAAACACTATTTCTGGGAACTGAACACAAATCTTCTTCTCAACCCTTTTCAGTCGGGACCCCCATAATAACAGCAGTTGGAGTTTGTAACCCCAAAAAATAGACCCCCTGGGAGATGCTAAAGGAGTCTTATTTCTATTGATTGATTTTCCTTTCAGGGCAAAGGCCGAGATAAAGGAATTTGGAAAACCAGCAAACAGGAATCTACATTTACCACTGCATTTGAAGGGTGTCAAGCCTCATCTGAGGACCCCTCAAATTCGACCCCCAAGTTGAGAATCACTGAGTTTTCTTTTCATGTACTGTACGCCACATTAGAAAATCGAGAATATCGTTCATTGTTAAAAACGCTACAAAAAGAGATGAAAAATGAATCCTTGTTTTCCTGTTTTTGTCCAGCTGTAAAGTCTGTGTAAAAAGTATGTGCTTATGTTTTATCTTCCTGTAACCTTTTCCCGGCAGGGATCTGCAGGGAAATGATCCTATAAGGCTCTCATCTGGCATGTTTGCATTTATTTGAACTGTATTATATTATTATGCAACACAAAACTTGCGAATCAGATATTTTTACAACCTCATCAAACTTTCCGAAGCAACAATAGTTTCTAAAGCCTGAACGATGCTTGGTACAGTCGAGCAGCAGTTCGACTGACAGACAGCAGAGTGTTTGTGTGCAGAGGTGGATCAGAGTGGAAATAACTACTACCACAGTGAGAGACACCAGCACAAAAACAGGACTGGATAATCCCCCTGACACTTCTACACGCACAGAACAAGATGTTCTGCCTAAAGGTCATAGATGTGGAGTCCAGCCACACACAACACCAAACTGGAGACACTGAGAGAAGATGAATGTATGAAGAACAAGCGTTGAGAGTGAAAACAGCTGGTGATGATGTTCAGAAGTTCTGAAGTGAACCAACAAACACAATCTGATGTGACTTCTCCATGGTTCAAATAAAACCACGGACATTCTCACACACACATGCACAAGCGCGTTATAGTTCGAATGATTTGACCTCAAATGCCCCTCCCTGTTTGTGTGAATGCAAACTAATGCTGTGCTCCTGTGTGTCTATATAAGGCCCATGTGAGGGTGGGACACAGTGTCATATGCACAGCCAAACAAAACAGTTTTTAGTTTAGATTTGAACATTGCCAGAGTAGAACCTGTCTCACATCCTCAGGAAGACTGTTCCAGATTTTAGCTGCATAAAACTCAAACTCACTAAAACTCAAAATTAGCATTTGATTAATAAGAATCCTAATTAATAGCGATAAACCTTAATCAATAATAAGCATAATATAAATGTAAAAAGTAAGTAATAAGTAATAATAGAAATAGTAATAATACAAATAGTAATAATAATAATAAAAATAATGATAATAAAAATAATGATAATAAAAATAGTAATAATAAAAATAGTAAAGAGTAGTATTAAGTAATAATAAAAGTAGTAAGGTGCACATGTGGTGCCGGGACTCGCCTGAGATGTATTCAAATGAATACCCTCCCTCAGAGGGGTGTGCACGGGACATGTACTGCAGAACAATATATATTAGGGATTCGTCCTACATGCAGTGGTTTAAATTCAGATTCTGTTCCGGTGGACAAGGGTGATATAATATTCTGTGTGAAACATGCAAATTTAGAGCCAGGTTGAATATGTACTGGTCCAAAGAGTGGTCCCAGTTCTAGATTCTCAGGAGGTCTAATGTTAATTTCAGGTCGCCTTGTAGTCTTGTGTAGTACAAGAGGAGTCATTCTTTCCACACAGACCAAACTGTTTTACTCAGGAGTTTAGGATTATCCAAAGAGATTAGATTTTTAGGTAAAATGGTGGCTAAATCAGGTACATGGGAGAGGCAACACGAGGGGCGACGCCGTTGCTATGGGCATATGTGTACACACATAACAATCTTTCTGTTTATGGCTATCGGCTATTTATTTAGCATATCGATACCAGTCAATTTAGAGTATAGACAGTGGAATGGTTATGAATAAGTGTAAGAGACCCAATCTGTGTATTGTCATTATGCAGTGTACGAGTGTTACGGTTGAACCTTTGTTCTCTGTTGTGATATATCAAGCTGGGCGGAGCAATGAACCACATGATTAACAAAGCCAGAGCAACTGACATCAAAAAGGCATACATTAATTTTCTACAATTCAGTGACCTGATGTTGACCCTCCTGTTGATCAGGTTAGAGCTCTTCTCCTCCCGAAGAGCACATGTATGATCTCACGCGCTTGAGATCGTTGCAATTCAAAGGTCCCACGACGTCCTCAGTGGTTGAGGTTGGAGTTGCAGCCGGCCCCTTGTGTCTGACCCCTGGTGGACAGACAGCCGTGCTGTTGTTGTCGAGCTCCGCCGGTGAGCTGAAGACTGCTCGACAGTGTGATGCGTGAACCCAAGTACCACGTTCGGCTACTTTCACTGCGGTGTGTCTGTGATGAGAAGAACTTGGAATGGGACCTAACCAGCGTTTGGACCTCCAGTGCTTACGTCTTGGCTCTCGAACCAGGACCCAGTCTCCTGGTTTGAAGTTATGAAGTACAGCTTCAGCTGCCTTCGGGAGAGCGGTTTTTACCTGCGCAGAAATAGAGGACAACAGTGCATCCAATTCTTTACAATAAGCTAACATTGAATCATCATAAAGGGAAGAATCGGGTAGATCTCGTGGTGGAGGTGGGCTCAGGCCTATATTAGGTGGGCGAGCAAACAGAATTTCAAATGGACTCATTTTACATCTTGCCTGTACTCGCATACGCATGTACATGAGTGCGAAGTGGAAGCGCCTTGACCCAGGAGAGTCCTGTTTGCTCACAGATTTTAGTCAGTTTTTGTTTTGATCGTCCCGTTACTCCTTTCGACGAGACCTGATGATTCAGGATGATAAGAGGTATGTTTACAGGAGATCAATGCCCAGAAATTGATGACCCACCTCCTCCACCACCTTAGCTACAAAATGGCTGCCATTGTCACTAGAATTTTTTTCAGGAATGCCCCAGTGTGGTACAATCTCTGTGATCAGAGCTTTGACCACTGCGTTGCTAGAAGCATGTTTAGATGGGAAAGCTTTCACATACAGGGACCAAACATCAACAAACACCAGACAGAACTTCTTGCCCTCGCATGGAGTTAGTTCAATGAAATCCATCTGCATGTGCCCAAACGGCCTTTCTGGTGGTGGGTGTGCTGCCTGTGGGACTTGTTTTGCTCTACCTGGATTGTTGTTTTAAACAAATAGCACAAGATTGACAAAACTTTTGGGCATAAATTGTAAAACCTTTTGTGAACCAATTTTGTCCCACAGCA
This sequence comes from Chaenogobius annularis, assembly GCA_015082035.1. Lineage (NCBI taxonomy): Eukaryota > Metazoa > Chordata > Actinopteri > Gobiiformes > Gobiidae > Chaenogobius > Chaenogobius annularis. The sequence continues at coordinate 2,145,125 of BJKM01000010.1, forward strand.
GTCACCATCCCCCCTTTTGATGCATGGTCACGGCCATGTGAGATCAACGCCATCTGTCTAAAAATTTTTTTAGGTAAGCAAGGTTTGTTATTTGGTCCAAGCCATGTGCCATCACACTTCACAGCCCCAGCCTTAGTCCACACAGAGATTTTCCTCTGACGTGGCAAACTCCTGCATTGCTGATTAGGACTCTGTAAGAGAAGTGTTATGAGACACAAAACATTCATTTTGTTTTGGCCTGCAGAGATAAGACGCGGCCTAGTCTCAGAGCATACAGCAAAGCCAACATGGTTCTGACCAGTGTTAGCGTCTCGAGATGCAGATCCATCTACATAGAAAATCAAATCAGGGTTAATGAGTGGCTCTTCTTTCAGATCCGGTCTTGGTGTGCACACCTGTTCAATGGTGGAAATACAACAGTGAGGTTCCCCTTCATCAGGGGTGGGCAAGAGTGTGGCAGGGTTAAGCTGTGTACACCGTTTTACTGTGACATTAGACAACTCAAGAAGAATAGTGTTATATCTAAGCCATCGTGAAGCAGAAACATGAGAAGTTTTCTGTTCCAATAAAATCAAAGAGACGGCATGAGGTACCAACAGTGTGAGCTCAGCATAACACACTAGATCACGTGATGCCAGGACAGCCTTTTCAGCTGCCGCGACCGCACGTAAACATCGTGGCATCCCGACTGCTACTGGGTCCAGTTCAGCAGAAAAGTAAGCGACAGGTCGCAGGGAGCCCCCGTGCGACTGAAGCAAAACAGAGCTCATGCAACCGTTTCGTTCGTCTACAGTCTGTGTGAAGGGTCTAGTCGGGTCAGGTGACCCCAGAGTTGGTGGCTTCTGTAAGGCCATTTTCAACTCACAGAAAGCTGTCTCCGCCTCCTCTGTCCATGTCAGTTTGTCATGAGTCCGAAGGCCTTTTCCATGAATGAGTGCACTTAAAGGAGACTCCATTAGATTTTGGGGCGATCACTACGGGTTGACAACTTCGAATCCGGCCTACATCAGTTGGGCTCTTGGCCCAGAGGTCATCCGCAACCTCTCTCAGTTCAGAAATCGCTTCTGCCTCAGCCTGAGATAAAAAACAGCCTGCTCCCAGAGCAGAGTGACTCTTATCAGTCCCTGTGGAAATACAGCGAATGGACGGGAGAGACAATTGTGAACACATCCTCCACGCGTTTGTGGAGCGTGAAAATTTCACCGCAGATTCTGGAATATTCTCACAGTCCTCTGCCATGAAACAGCGATAGACAAAAATCTTGTACTTCCCCCCAGTTTGCATTTGTTGGTTTTGATAATGCTATGTACAGATTTAAGTTTGACATACTACATTCTTTCAGTGAGTCAGGGAGCGACACAGAGATAGCAGAGAACTGATTACCCCAGAATAAATGTTCAGTCGTTAAAGACTCCTCATAACATTCATATCAACAAGCATTAAAATCATGTTCTGTTCTAGTTACATCTGCGGGCAAACAAAACGAGCACTGCAATTCTCCCAATGTCTTTGAAGTCAGCATTCTCAGTGTGTGTCACTTTCTCATGAGCTAAAGAAATTAGCTTAATTGAAGGGTTTGGGGACAAGAAGCTTCCGAAAATAGTTATAATCGGGAGCTTCTTGTCTGCCCCTTCAAAAATTTTGAATCATGTTCCAATTCTCTTATGGTGGTGACCTCTAGTCCGTCTGCAGTGGAGATAAGGCAGATTCCTAATCGACACATTAGATCGCGTCCTAACAGGTTCACCGGACACAAAGGAGAATAGAGAAATGAATGCTTGAACGTGTGACCACTGACATCAAAACATGTTAAAGGAGATGTGAAATTCTCTTTCGTTGTCTCTCCAGAAGCTGCTAATGAAAATGCGTACCGCCCACTTAACCTGGGTTTCTTTGTTAGTGCAGAAAATTTTATCACAGAATTTGTGGCGCCTGAGTCCACCAAGAAATACATTTTTTCACCATTAATCATCATGTGGTACTCGGGAAATTTAGTTTTAGCTTGACTAATTTTAGAATATATACTCTCTGGTACCTCTGCACAACCCTCAAGATAAGTGATGGCATGTGAGATTGGTGTCAGGTGCATGTTACCCTTCTGCAGGTGTGGTTGTAGGTGTTGTTCCAGTGCGTGTCTCGTTGAGCCAGTTGTTTCTGGTGCATTCTCGGACCCGCTCCCTTCCTCCCCCCTCAGTCAGTCCGACACTCCATGCTGCGATTGTGGTGATGGAAGAGCCAAAAACTGCTGCTGCACGTTCGGGAGAGAGCCTGCTGTGCTTCGGGTGCGTGATAGGCCACGGCCTGTTGCCCGGTAGGATAGTAAGGTCCAAACTGCGGTGTTATCGCTGTGCAGTCTCGGGTAAAATGTCCCAACTGTCCGCAGACATAACATGCACCTCTCCGTTGATCCCGTCTGCGTTGGTTTTGTTGTTGCCCCCCGGTTGCTGTCCTCCCCCGGTTGGCCAGAATTAACGTAGAGTGTCATTATGGCCTCATGTTGTTCTTTGGCCCGACCTTCTTCTTTCTTTTTCTTTGTCTTTGCGATAAGCATTTGCGCATGACAGGTCATCCCATTCCTTTTTAACAACAACGGGTTTGGGTCTTTTGGCTATTACTGCTTGCGGGACTTCCTCGAGTTCTGGTGAAGCATGCTTGACAGGTCGGCTGATGAAGTAGGATTCGAGGTCCGGGTCCGTTCTCGCCTCAGAAAGACTGGTCAGATCTGGGTAAACACGAGGAACAGACACAGTAACATGTTCTCTCGAATGTGAAGTTGTGAGTGCAGGCGGGTGCCTGTGTGTGTGTGCGTGCACCAGGGGTGTGTGTGCTGGTGTCTGCTGCTCTGATAATCGGGTTGAGAGCCGTATGTGAATAAAGCGGCGGCTTCACACTCTCTCTCTCTCCCCCACATTGACAGTCACCATTTGTTTACACAATCTCTTTCGCTCACGTGCTTCAGCTTCAGTCTCCCACACTTTTACCCATTTCTCGTGCTTCTGCATCCACCTCACTTGACACTTTTTTAGTTTTTAACAAGTCTTCTTTTGCTCTCTCTAAGTTTGTTTTTAAGGTTTGCAATTTGATTCATGCTTAAAGATCCTCCCACTGGGAACCCATAGTTCTCCGTCCAAATAGGCAAGCATTCTAAGCATTCTTGTCCAAATGTATTAGACATGACGAGCATCACTGGAGTCTCGGGGATCTGAGCATCATTCTTGGATTGACTTTTCCCCATTTTACGACCACACGTTTTCTCGCCAATTCACACGTCTGTGTTGCGCAAACGTACCTCCCACTCCTCTAGTTTAGGGTACACAACTCGCTAAACTGATCGCCCCAGGATATCCCCAGCTAAAGCTAATTTTAAATTTTGCTTTTAGTTAAAGGGTGAGTGAGCCAGGTTTTCCTGGTCTTTGTAGGGCATTGGCCTCGCCAACTTGATAAGCCAAGAATGTGCTGTTAAAACAGACTAAACCCTCCTCAGACTCCAGCTAAACTCGTTTAAGGACCCAGGCAGCAATGTGCAGCACGGATCCCAAAAGTAACTAAATGAATAAATTTAAGATGATTATTATTATTATTTTTATCTCTTTCTTCTCAGGAGAGAAGAAATTAAAACCCTATCTATCGACACAATTGAGATGGACAAACGCACCAAAAAATTAGTTCTTTTGAGTCCCAGCGCCGGCGTCGTCCTCTCAGGCCTGTGATTCAGTCCTCTCGTCTCGAATTTGCGGAGGAATGAGACTGGAAACAGGTGATGTTCCAGGTGGATCAAACACTGCTTCACACGACCCTCGAAGACAGACCGCCAGGCGAAGGAGTAGTTCGTTTGACGCGAAACTGTTGTGGCATTTCTGTGGAAAAGTACCAAGAAATAGAGAGGTAAACAGAGTTTGTCGTTCTCAACAGGTGGATCTTTATTTACTTGTGCACAGTAAATAGAAACACTTTCCCTAAGGGACAGGGCAATTATGGCAGACTTGAAGCAGCCTGGGACATGGCATAACCCCAGGGAGGTGTTAAAAATGTCAGTGAAGACGGGGGTCAGCTCTCCTGCGCAGTGTCTGAAAGTGGCAGGAGAAACACCGTCTTGTCCAGCAGCTTCTCGGGGGTTGAATTTCCGAAATAGCCTGTTTACATCCTGTTCCTGAACTGAGAGAGTGGTGGGGGGATCAGGGTTAGGTTGGCAGAGGAGGCCACCGTGGGGGAGGGGGTGGTCACATCAAACCTGGAGTATAAGGTGTTAAGTTGCTCAGCCAGTTTTCGATTGTCTGCAGCGGGGGGGGGGCTCGGGGCTTATGATTGGTGAGAAGCCGGAGCCCCGTCCACACGGAAACGGGGTTGTTGTCAGAGAACTGCTACTTCAGACGCGTATTGTACTGTGATCTAGCTCGAGACACTTCTTTGCTAAAGCCATACATTGCATCTTTGTAGCGCTCTCTGCCACCAGCCCTGTGCGCTGCCTCCTTCTGCTGCCTTAACTGCCTTAGTTTAGGTGTGAACCAGGGTTTATCATTGTTGAAAGTGACTTTGGTTTGTGTTGGTATGATGCTGTCCACACAGAATCGAATGTATCACGTCACAGTGTCTCTGCTCTGTGTCACCGCTCTGAAAACCTGCCACACACGTAGCTCCTCCGCCGCCCCCGCCGCCGCCTCCGCCGCCGCCGCCGCCGCCGCCGCCTCCGCCGCCTAAGCCGCCTCATTTGTCCACTTCCTAGATTTCCTCACTGCAGGTTTTGAGAGCTTCAGCCTCTGTCTGTACGTGGGGATCAGGTGAACCATGGCGTGATTTGAAAAGCTGAGAGCAGCACGAGCCACGGCGCGGAAGGCGTTACTGACTGGTGTGTAACAGTGATTCAACGTGTTCTGCTCTCTGATCGGAACGTTGATAAACTGTCTGGACTTTGGTAGTTCGTGGCACCCAGGATAACATCTTTATTTAGTTGCATGATCATATAAACAGTCAGAAAAGTGTATCAGTCAAGTGTAAATTGTGTCAGCTCTACTTCCTGTAATTTAAAACTTACATTTTTCAATGTAACGATTTAAGGAAGTCCCCACTCTATTGAAGACAGGGAGGTGGAGATTCTAAACTGGGAGAAAAGATGGTTTGAAAGAGGAGTTAAGGAGGCAATCTTTGTTAAAAAAAAAGAGAATCCTTCCTTCAATTGTAATGGATTTGATGATGATATATTATTCAATATAATAATAGTAACTGCAAACAAAAACATGTTTGCGTGCCGTCTCCCAGAAACCTGCTAAACCTTCTCTTTCTAAACCTTCTTCTGCTAAACCTTCTCCTACTTTGTGACTGAATGAATGAGTGTTTGGCCATAGATGAGGATAGAGTTGAGTCACACAAAACACACAACAGGAAAATGTGGAATGAGATGAATGGATGAAAAACATGTTAATGAAGTAAATTAGAAAAAATACACAGACCACAGACCTTCAGTGAAAAAAGTTCTGAAGTGAACTGCAACATGTTCTGCACCATCTGATATGAGCGCTCCTGTCTGTGCAAATCACACTGTTAGTATGTTATAGTTCTTTGCTTTCCCACAGATGCCCCTCCCTGTTTGTGTGAATGCAAACTAATGCTGTGCTCCTGTGTGTCTATATAAGGCCCATGTGAGGGTGGGACACAGTGCACTCCACACTGATGATGTTGTCTGGAGCTCTTCTGCTGCTGCTGGCAGCTGGATCCTGTAAGTCTCTGTTCACATCAGTAAACTCTGCTACAACTAAACAGCACAGTTTGATCCTCAATATTGTGTTCTGTCCTCCACAGGTGTGAAGTGTGAGACACTGACACAGCCAGCCTCTGTGACTGTGCAGCCAGGACACACTCTCACCATCTCCTGTACGGTCTCATACGATGTTGGTACAGCTACACACTGGATCAGACAGCCTGATGGGAAAGGCCTGGAGTGGATTGGATATCACTGTAGAGGATGTAGCGGAGCCCGAAAAGATTCGCTAAAGAACAAGTTCAGTATAAATGTAGATTCCTCCACTAAAACAGTGACTCTGACTGGACAGAACATGCAGCCTGGAGACACTGCAGTGTACTACTGTGCTCGAGACCACAGTCACACAAAGTATATCTAGAGCTGTACAAAAACACACCAGAGTGTCATTCAAAATAATTACCAGAGAGGGCGCCCTATACACAGTATACTTCACTTAAAACCTGTGTGTGCTGCATGTGTCTCTAGAATCTTCCTTTTACTTGGTCTATAATGTGTTTACGTCATCAAGAATGGATCATATTGCCTAAATATACACTTTTGTTTTCATAAGTCATCTAAAAAGACATCAGTGAATTATGACTGATTATGATTAGTTTGATTAGTCTGCACAACAGTGACATTCTTTTATAAATGCAAGATAAAACAGCTACATTCAGGCACCAGCCATTGTCACAAGACAACCGTGCCCACAAACACTTTATGTACCATAGCTTAAGTGTAGAGTTGTTTTTCTCATCAAACAGAACAAAATAAGTAGTGTCAAAATAAAGTGCTGAAATATGTATCTTAAACATAAACGACGTACAGGTCACTTCCCGGATCTCAGGGAATGATTCACGATGGACCAGGACTACTTGATTTGTCTTCAAACATCAATTCTACAATGACCAGGAGAAGACATGGTGTGAAACAGCTGAAAGTTCAAGGTAAATGTGTGTAAAGCATCAACCTCTGTTTGAACTAAGATGAAAAGTACATGTTTTTACAGGAAACCTAAAATATATTCAATGTATTTAAAAAATGTAAACAAAATGTATTAAAACAAATATTTATTTATTTTTTTGAGAAATGTTAAGTATCTTTGTTTTTACTAGTACAGTATTGATACTTTTCGATACGTCTATCATTATCGATATATCAATATTCGGTATCGATTCCCCCATTACAACCCGAAGTCTCAGTTACAGTGAGAGGCAGCAGAGGGAGTTTATGTGCAGAGGTGGATCATTGTGCTCACCGCAGCGACCACAGTGAAAAACACCATCACAAGAACATAAGGGGCACTTGTTTGGTTTTGGGGGGGACAAAGTTTGCTTCAAAGTTCATGCATTCTTTCATGACAACTTTATCCAGTTATCTTGTAGCCTCGATACATTTGACACTGATGAATCCTGGCATAACTGCTCATGCACAGAGCTGCTCAGTAAAGCTTTGTATCACAGTCTACAAACAGCTCCAAACCTCATGAGCACTTTTCTGGACCAGGGTTAGGGTTAGGGCCAGGCGTTAAGCTGCAGATGTTTTGCATAAATGTCTTCATAAATTTGGGTTTCTGCTCATAGTTTGGATAGTGGGAGGAGCTTCAGTAAAGATGATATTTAAAGTAGAACCACAGTATTGACAGCAGCAACAATGGCTGTCCCAAACCTCACTGTACTGCTGTGTGCCGTCTGCCTTTTCCCTATTGTTCATACTTGGTCCATAACAGAGTCTGGATCAGCCATCAAACATCCTGGAGAATCCCACAGACTCACTTGTACTACCAGTGGGTTAAGCTTCAGTAGCTATGGGTGGAACTGGGTGAGACAGGCTCCAGGTAAAGGTCTGGAGTGGATTGCATATGTGTGCACAAGCAGTTCCCCTATTTACTACTCCAAGTCAGTGGAGGGACGCTTCACCATCTCCAGAGACGACTCCAGCAGCCAGGTGTATCTGCAGATGAGCGGTCTGAGGCCGGAGGACACTGCGCTGTATTACTGTGCCAGAAGACACACAGTGAGACAGAATAACAGAGCTCTGGGACAAAAAACTACTTCCTCTGTTTACTGTGCTTCTGTACTGACTAAAAATAGTGGGTGCTTCACCAGTTTTTACTTTTCCAAAGGGAAAAAGATCATTTGATGTTAAATGTTTAAAAAAATCAAATTTTTATACCCATCAATATGAATAAATGTAAAGTTTGAACAAGAAGACTTTTCTTTTAACCAAGTCCAAGATTTCAATTGATATGCTGCTTATGATTCATTTGAATAAAGTCTACCTTTACACTATCATCTGTGTCCAGCAGAGGGAGATGCTGTTTATGCAAATGTTACACTCTTTTATATTGGCGCCACAAAGTTATTTTGTGCCAAAGTGAACTGAAATAACTGCTACATTGTGAACTGAACACAAATATTTGTTAAAATGGCAAAATATGTAGTGGTGACATCAATTTTGATAGCTGCCATCAACTGTAAGTTTATAATATTTGAATTGCAATGTGAACATGTTTTTGTCATTATTAAATTGAATTAATGTGTTTTTCTTGTTCAGGTGTGTGGACAGAGGTCAGACTGGAGCAGCCGTCTTCTTTGGTGAAAAGAGCTGGAGACAGTGTGAAGATGTCCTGCGTCACATCTGGTTATTCTATGACAAGCTTCGACATTCACTGGATACGACAGAAACCAGGACAAGGACTCGAGTGGATCGGCATGATGAGCACTGGCAATAATGCAGCAATTTACGCCAGTGCGTTTCAGGGTCGCTTCACTCTGACTGAAAATGTTCCCAGCAGCACCCAGTACATGGAGATCACAGGTCTGACAGCAGAAGACAGTGCTGTTTACTACTGTGCCCGAAGCACAGTGACAGGAAGAATGCAGCGCCTGTACAAAAACATCCAACCAAGAGCTGCTCTGGGCGTCATGAGCAAACCTGTGCCAAAGTCCTCAGCTAAATAACATGTGCCTAAACCTAAACCTTGCCCCTAACCTCAACCTGACTGTGAAAAATATATTGTAAAACGTCAAACATTTTCCATCATAGGCCACCAATGCGAAGTAACGGTTGTGTGACAGAAATGGGTTGTGAAAAAGTTATCCTACCATGAATTACGCAGGCAGGAAATTCACTCCAAGACAAACACCGGCAATAACACCCTCTTACTATAGATCCATCCATCCATCTTCTTCAGCTTATCTGGGGCCGGGTCGCGGGGGTAGCCGTCTAAGCAGTGACTCCCAGACTTCCTACTCCCCAGACACTTCCTCCAACTCCTCCGGGGGATCCTGAGGTGCTCCCAGGCCAGCCGAGAGACATAGTCCCTCCAGCGTGTCCTGGGTCTTCCCCGGGGCCTCTTCCTGGTGGGACAATTATATATATAACAAGATTAAATACGTGGTGTGAAAAAGCGTTTGCCCCCCTCCTGATTTCTTTTTTGTTTGTTTGTCACACTTAAATGTTTCAGATCATCAAACAAATGTAAATATTACAACACAAGGAAACAACAAATGCAGACTTTAAATGTTTTTTTTATTGTTAAGGGAAAACAAACTCCAAACCTGATCCTGTTTCACTGTCTGGTTTTCCTGGTCTCCTGCTGGCCTGAGCTCCACCTCTTGGTCCGCCCACCACACACCTGTGTGTCATCTGCCATCAGCCTCAATCTTCTACGGCGGTGTCTGAATTCCGGGTCTGCATGCTCCAAAGGACCCAGCCAACGGAGGCTGGTCTTGGGAGTAGCCTCCGTGGACAGCAAAGGTCGTGCAAAAATGGGACAGGCCTAGCTCACGAAGCCGCTCCGTCACCTAGCAACCAAGACTCGCTGCTTATGCAAACGCCACGCAAATTATACACATGGACGTACTAAAACCCCAAATCCCAAATCTTTTGTTTAAAACAAAATATTATGTTCAGCTCTTGTAAAATATAATATTTACCAATGTTCCTGTGATAACTGTCAAAATGATCTAGAAGTGAAATGAAATGTGCCTTGTTAATTTCAGAATGGAATTTTTTTTATTGACAAGGGAATACATGAAAGGTAATATGTGCATTTAAGTAATTTTATAAAGAGAGAGATTTGTGTTTCTGGGGAAAATATATTTAATGATCAGAATATAGCTTGTTCGTCATGTTCACAATGTTTCATTTATGGCAGTCAACATTAACCATAATTAAGACTGAACATTTTTACTCCCGATTCATTGGTTTAAGTGGTCTCTTTTTATAATAATGTGTTACAGAAAACACATTAAAATTAGCTGCAATTTCCAGTTAAAACCAAACCTCTTTTACAGTTTTGGGAGTGTTATGTCCTTATTTTATAACACTCGTGTGTGTGTGTACTCACATGTTTCCTCCGCTGTCGGGGGGCGCTGTTTTGCCACGCCTGTTTTAAAAACATCTGATTAGCGCCGCGCAGTGCATTGTGGGATATACAAGGCCGCAAAGTGTGCATTTTCACATCCTTCGTTCATGGCCAATCTCCATGGAAACGCAGGCCACATTTATTGGCCGCATTCGTGGGCTGCATGAAATGGGCCTTGTCGCGCAGGAAGTGATGCAACCGGCCTTCGAATGTGGCCTTTGGAGCATGCAGACCCGGAATTCAGACACAGCCAAAGACTCTGCCACAAGACTTTGCCGGGGGGGGGGGCAGAAATGGAGTCGGAGAGTGAGGAAGGGAGTGAAATTCAGAGAGAGACGGAAAACTAAGAAAGAAAGCTAGCGTGTCCAGTGGTGCGAGCCATCTGGAGAAGGAGGAAAGTTTTGTGGTTGGGATGATCGCAATCACCAGGTTCACTGAGTCACTCGAACTGGCATGCAAGTCCAAACAACAGATGGAAAAAGCAATGCAGAGTGTTTTGGACTGGAGCCCAATGAAAGAAAGACAAAGGGAGTGATTAGTGTCACTGTCACTGAATTTGGATGGATTTGTGTATGTTGTGGATGGTGTGTGTGGAGTAAAGAGGCTGATGCATTTTGTGAATGGAGAGACGCAGGAGAGCACGTCAGCCGGTCTTACATTTGTCGGAGAGCTGCCAGATAGAGTTTATTTAGATCATGTGTGTTACAGAATAAGACCATTTGAGAAAGGAACTTTGCGGTTGTAGTGACCAGCAGATTACCTCTGAATGTTGCCATAGAGTGCTGCTTTTGACACTGGCGATCATGGGATCCTCTTACAGAGACTAGAGGACTGGGTGGCATCACTGGACTGCACTAAAACTGGTTAAAGTCCTATCTGGAAGACATGAAATTCTTTATCAAAATTGGTAACTGTGTCTCAGACCAGATGTCCCTGACCTGTGGGGTGCCCCAAGGGTCAATCCTGGACCCCTTCTGTTCAACCTCTACATGCTGCCATTAGGTCAGTTGATACGCAGTGAGAATGTGTCTTATCACAATTATGCAGACGACACTCAGGATCTATGTTTCACTGACGGCAGGTGAATATGACCAGTGGATTCACTCTGTCACTGCATCCAACAGATCAGTGGTTGGGATGCAAAACAACTTTCTCCAGCTGAACTCAGACAAGACTGAAATCATCGTCTTTGGCCCACAGAAACAAAGAGAAAGTGTTAACTGTCACCTCCAGAGTCTCGCTCTAAAACCTACAAATCAAGTTAGAAATCTGGGGGTAATAATGGACTCAGACTTGAATTTTAACAGCCACGTCAGATCAATAACATCAGCAGCTTTTTACCATCTAAAAACATTGCCAAAATATTATTATAGTGTCTGAACCAGACCTGGAGAGACTTATCCATGCGTTTTTCTCTAGTAGATAAGACTACTGTAACGGCCTGCTCACTGGCCTCTCCAAACGAGCAGTAAAACAGCTGCAGTACATCCAGAACGCTGCTGCTCGGGTCCTGACCAGAACCAGGAAGTACGATCACATTAGTCCTGTGCTCAGGTCTCTGCACTGGCTCCCTGTGGCTCAGAGAATAGACTTTAAAGCAGCTCTGCTTGTATACAAGTCTCTCCATGCCTAGCACCAAAGTACACCTCGGACATGTTAGTGCCATATGAACCATCTCGGACTCTGAGGACCTCAGGGACCGGCCTCCTGCTGGTGCCCAGAGTCAGGACTAAACATGGGGAATCTGCGTTTCAGTTTTATGCAGCTAAAATCTGGAACAGTCTTCCTGAGGATGTGAGACAGGCCGCTACTCTGGCAATGTTCAAATCTAAACTAAAAACTGTTTTGTTCACTGTGCATATGACTGAAATGCTTTTTTTTTTTTTTTTTTTTTGCACACTGAGATTTATGGCGTCTCTGCAGGAGGAGAAACGTCATGCTTTGAATGTTGGAAAAACTTTTTCCACTAGCTGCTGCTAGTCTCTCCCAGCCCCTGAGTGAACCCTGGAGGTGACAGGGACACACAGGCTCTCGGACACAGAGGTCCAGCTGCTCAGGATCACAGCTTCTTCTGGTTATGGTTGTATGAATGCATTTAACAGTCCGGAGGATAAAATCATTTTAGAATTAACTCATTCACAACTAGATAGATCAAATACAATCATGCCTAGCGTCTCCATCTGTAAACCACTCATTTGCATATTCCATATTCATATTTATCTGTTTAATTATTTGGTCTATAAATCGTCATAAACCACATTTGTCAAAGTGTTCATTCATTTCCAGAAAAGGGGTCAATGTCATGGTTACGTTCTCACAAAAACCTTCTGATTAACAAGCAAAATATTTTTGTAATAAATTAATTAATTTAGATACTTGATAATAAAAAATAGAATTGTTAAATGCCTAATCAATGGCTGATGCCCCAAATAACTCTTTAAAATACTATCATAACAAACCTACCTTAGGCAGTGTGTCATGTTTGAAATTTCGATACATTTCTTTAATCAACTTGTCACCCCTCTCATAAGTGGGAGGAAATGAAAAACATTACAGTACTACAGTACTAGTAAAATCCCCTACACTGTGCTACTGCTGCCAAGATTACTGCCATGTCGCTGTGGTTTGTAGAGGGAGTAGAAAATGTGGACATTGAGACACTTTGTACAGTGATGAATCGTGTATGGTGATGGGTGTAGAACCCAAATGTTTACACTGTCAAGGAGATCATAAAACTGGATCTAGGAGTGTCCAAGGTCCTGGATCTTTACCCCGGGGCCTCCTCACGTAGGCACCCGGGAGGCATCCGGAACAGATGCCCGAGCCACCTCAGCTGGCGTCTCTCGATTGTGGAGGAGTAGCGGCTCTACTCCGAGCTCCTCCAACGTGACTGAGCTCCTCACCCTTTCTCTAAGGGAGCGCCCAGCCACCCTGCGGAGGAAACTCATTTCAACCATTTGTATCTGCGATCTTGTGCTTTCAGTCATTACCCAAAGCTCATGACCATAGGTGAGGGGAGGAAGGTAGACTGACTCAGCTCCTTCTTCACCACAACAGTGGGATGCAGCGACCGCACCACTGCAGACGCTGCACCGATCCAACTGTCAATCTCACGTTCCATCCATTCCATCCTCTGATTTGGAGGTGCTGATTCTCATCCCAGCTGCTTTACACTCGGCTGCAAACCATCACAGTGCATGTTTGCAGGTCCGGGTTTGATGGAGCCATCAGGACAACATTGTCTGCAAATAGTAGAAATTAGATCCTGTGGTCCCCAAACCGGATACCTTCCGAACCCTGAATGCGCCTAGAAATTCTGTCCATTAAAGCAAAGAATAGAACTGGTGACAAAGGGCAGTCCTGGCGGAGTCCAACATGCACTGGGAACAGGTCGAACTTGCTGCCGGCAATACGAACAGTGCTCCTTCTCCGGTCAAACAGGGACCGGACAGCCCTGAGCAAAGGGCCCCGGACACCAAACTCCTGGAGCACTCCCCAAAGGACACCCTGAGGGACATGGTCAAAAGCCTTCTCCAGATCCACAAAGCACATGTGGACTGGTTGGGAAAACTCCCATGAATTGCAGAGACGTGTCAGCTAAGACAGTCCTACAACATCCAGAGACTTTAGGTACTCACGGAGGATCTCATCCACCCTCGGAGCCCTGCCACCGAGGAGTTTGCCAACAACCTCAGTGACTTCGGCTTGGGTGATGGACGAGTCAGCCTCCGAGTCCTCAGTCTCTGCTTCTTCTTCGGAAGACGTGACATTGGAATTGAGGATGTCCTAAACCGCCCAACGACATCCCCAGTCGAGGTCAGCAAGTCTCCACCCGCATCATAAATGGTGTTTGTGAAGAACTTCTTCCCCCTCCTGAGGCGCCGGACAGTTTGCCAGAATTTCCTTGCGGCCGACCGATAGTCCTCCTCCATGGCCTCCCCGAACCCGTCCCAGCCCCGGGCCTGGTAGGCCTCCTTCTTCAGCCTGACGACATCCCTTGCTTCCAGTGTCCACCACCGGGTTTGGGGGTTGCCGCCGCGACAGGCACCTGAGACCTTGCGACCACAGGTCGAGAACATGGTCCACTCGGACTAAATGTCCCCAGCCTCCCCCGGGATTTGGGAGAAGCTCCCCCAGAGGTGTGAGTTGAAGACCCTACTGACAGAGGGCTCCGCAAGACGTTCCCAACAGACCCTCACAATCATAGACGGAAATCCCCGGGGGTCTAGACCCCCCTTTTGCTGACTAGTGTCCCCCCCTCCCCTCGCATAACCTTTAATAGAAGTGTTATATATAGTGAACTATTGTTAAAAACTATCAGAATGTATGATTACGTTTCACACACACCACTCACTCTGATGAACCGATCTACCCCTTCACTTATGTCACATTGGTTTAGTCCGTTGCTTGGTGACGTGCACTGCCGCCTCACATGCTGCTGCAGCGCTGTACTTTTGTTTACATTTGATCGCGCCGAAGCAGAACTTATGAGAACCAGCACCTGCATTATTAGCAAAGCCCAGCAGAGTCTAGCTGCTCGTAGGTATCATTCAGGACTTTTTTACTCATACATTTCTCCTTTACTCTGTAAAGTGTACACGTTTGTATCGTGATTACAGTAATATCAAAACATGGCGAAAAGACCAACGGATATAAGGTCTTATTTCATGTCGCCAAAACGCCTTGTAAGTTTCACGGTGAAGCAAATGTATTGCCATAAACCTTGAAGAGTTATTATAGCTTAATGTAGGCACGGCATCTTGAAAAGGGAGGAGGAGACGGGAGTCACAAGCCCAAAACCTAAACTCTACGTATCAGGTAAGTTCATTTGGTTTAGTGATTTAGACGTCCTGCCAGAGGAAAACGATGAGTGTACGCCTGCTGGGTACAAGAACTGAACTCAGAAGAACTTACGTGATTTTAAAGCCGTTGTGCTCCTGCACGTGTGTCAGTATTTAACCTCAGTATTACGCTGTGAGGACTGGTAATGCTTCTACAGAGTTAGCAACACACTACATCCTCCTGTGTAGCCAGCTGTTCGTGGAAAAATCTCAACCACATCACATTTTACAAAATAATAAGTTATAAGTTTTGACTTGAAGTGTCAAAACTTTCTTTTTTACTGGATCTAGTAGGATATTTATGAGTAACCTGAACACCCACAGTGGTCTCATAGTGTTTGCTTATTAAAGTAATGCTCTTTGAACAGTGTTGTTGATCATTTAAGTAATTTTTTAATTAAAAAAAATACAATTCTGTGTCTGATTGTATTGATAATACAATGTCTGTTTATTTTGTTCAAACATGATTGCACTAAAAAAAAAAAGTTTATTTGTAAATAAACTGATTTCTAAATACATGTTGACTGTTTAAAGGGCAAATACTTACATTAGTATTTTAATATTAATCATATTAACAATGTTGTTGTATTTTTACAGCCCCATTAATTAAGTGTTAAAGGCGTAATTATTTTCCTATATTTTTTGACCCCCTAGACCAAACTGAGAGTTTCGCCCCTGTACAGGTGAGTGTATTACCACCACTTCCAAAACAGTGCATTATTATTTTATCTTTGCAAGTCTTTTAGATCATTTAAAATTACAATCAAATGCCATAATGGTGCACAAATTGCAGAAGTTTGTATCTGTCGGTTTTTCCATTGTATTGTATTATTATAATCATTACATTATATTTTTAGCCCCCTATAATTGTGATAATCGGACAGCTCACGCTAACCCACTTCATTTCATGTTAAAATAGTTAAATTGAATGAATAGAAACGTAGGTTTTGTGCTGCCCGGTGTTTGAGTGGTTATGGCACAGCACACCTATGCCAGGCTCCAAGTGCAACCTGCTGCAGTGCTCTAAGTTCGATACCCGACTCTGGAATTTACTGCTTTTCCTCCCTTCTCTCTCTCATATCCTATTTCACACTTTCCTGTCAATAAAGCCTACAGGCAAAAAAAAAAAAAAAAGTTATGAAAGTTTTGGGATTTCTGTCATGTCTTTGAGATTTTAATGCATTTTTTTCTTGTTTTGACTCTGACTGGACAGAACATGCAGCCTGGAGACACTGAAGTGTACTACTGTGCTCGAGAGCCACAGTCACACACACACACAGTCTTTGAGATTTTAATGCATTTTTTTCTTGTTTTGTGAAGCACTTTGAATTGCCTTGTGTACGAATTGTGCTCTACAAATAAACTTGGCTTGGTCAAAGAAGACACAGAAATGATCAGACAGAGCAACATCAACCACATTGGCGTTTGAAATATTAACCCCTTTTGTAATTAGAAGATCTAGAGTGTGCCCTCTGCTATGGGTGGGGCCACTCACGTGCTGAGTAAGACCGAAAGTTTCAAGGACAGCATGGCACAAATATTATCAACATGAACATTGAAACCACCTGTTACGACCAAACCATCAAAGTCTGTGCATACGACTGAAAGCATCTCAGTAAAATCATCAATAAAACTTTTGCAGTGCTGAGGAGGCTTGTATAAAACAATGAAGAGCATTAATGGAGACTGTTTTAGCTCAATTTTAAAGGCTACATACTCAAATGTTGAAAACACCCAAAGGACAACCTGTGGGTAATTATTTCATCCCTAACAAAAGCACACACACTTCCTCCCTTTTTGTTTTCTCGTGTTTCAGAATCAAACTTAAAATTGGGTGGAGCTATTAAAACTAAATTTCCTGTGTTTTTGTCAAGCCATGTTTTAGTTAAAAACATAAAATCAAGATTATAAGAAGAAATACAATTATTATTATTATTATTATTATTGTTATTATTATTATTATTATTATTATTATTATTATTATTATTAATATTAATATTATATTAATATTAATATTAATATTATATTGTTATTATTAAGAGTGGATTCATGGAATTGCACACAGCCAACACATCAGTGGCGTGTCAAACTCGTTCTTGCAAAAGACAAATTTTATACATTTACCTACAACATAAAACATAAGTTAAGCAGTCCTGAGAAAAATGTTTGCAGCCTGAGTGTTACCTGCAGCCTCTCAGTCCACAGGGATGGAGAGAAAAGAGGTGAAAGAAGTGAAAGGCCAGGGGCTGTGCAGCAAAACTCAGGTTCTGGGGGTAATTTTAGATATACTACAAAAAATCACCAGAATACAGGAAATCACTTGTGATTTCTTCTGGGGGTCAGACCCCCCAGACCCACCTGTTGTGCCTCTGCCTATAAACAAATAACTTGAATGTTGATCCTTGTCCTTGAGTGCCTTGAAGGTGGAAGTGCTGAATAAATACATTGTAATGATAATATATTAGTTGTATTATATATTGAGATAAATGTCAAGACAGCGTGTGTTCCAGCCAAAATAAGATATCAAATATTTCAGAACATGAGTAGCTCATGGAGGCAAAGAGGACTTTACTTTACTTTAAATATAGGTTAAACAAAAAAAATAATACAAAAAAAAAATATATATATATATATATATATATATATATATATATATATATATATATATATATATGTATATATCCGGCTCCTGTTGGGCTGTTATTTTACATCCTTTCTTTCTGTCCTCAGTTAGCTCTCTCCCATTGTCTTTTCTGATAATGAATTTATTCAGCACAACAAAACATGTTTTATTTAAATATCGTGGTGAGGCTGGTGCCGGTCTGGTGCCGGTCTGGTGCCGGTCTGGTGCCGGTCTGGTGCCGGTCTGGTGCCGGTCTGGTGCCGGTCTGGTGCCGGGTTGTTTAGGAAAGCTGGAGTCCCAGCATTAGATCAATAGACAGCATTATTTGGCCGATTCAAAATGTTCCGCCTTTAAACTAAATAAAATAAATAAAATTAATGTAAAGCAGAACTGAATAATCTTTGCCCCTGTGATGGATAAATATGTATTTTCGTGGAGTTTGAAGCGTCCAATAGTCGCCCCCTGCTGGCCTTGCAACATTTGACGACATCGACACGAAGACAACTCTCCTGAGAAACCCTGGCTCTTTTATTACATTTTGCAATTTGTATTTGTATGTAATTATACTTTCTTATTATGATAAAGAAAGAAAGAATAAAAACAATTCAAAGAAAAAAGCATTTGCATCTATTTTTTCACAAGGGAGCTCCAGGGGGAGCTCTATCATCAGAGTTACTTAGTTCTGCTTTAACTTGTGGGTTATGGGGTCCTGGGACAAGCTGCTCTGCCTTCTAGCCTTTTTATGGACCTGTTTAGTTGTTTAGTGGATTACTTTGTGAATCTAAAGGACTAAAACAATGGACACTCAACGTCAATGTGTTTAACTGTGGGACAATATTCAATGTCAAATAACTTCAACTGATGAACAATGATTAAAGAGAAACTCAACTCAACGATTTTAGATCTGAAACTACTATTTTTGAAAACTAAGTGTAAATAAATGATCTTAATTATAACAATTTGCCCAACCACAGATCTGTGCACTTTCCTTTAAATACGGTCCTGGGCCCTTTATTGTCCAGGTGGTGTTGGACCTCTTATTGTTTATCAGTTAAATTAATATGAAATCATGTTCCACCACTTGGATAGTCACGTATGTATCATTATATGAATTAAAATTGTATGCATCTCTGTGTTCATATGTACTGTCAAGACATTGTATGGTCCTAATTCTTGATCAGACAGCCTGCTGGGAAAGGCCTGGATTGGAGAGAAATTTAGCATTGCTTTAGGCCCTTCCAGTAACACAGTGACTCTGAATGGACAGAACATGCAGCCTGGAGACACTGCAGTGAACTACTGTTCTCGAGAGCCACAGTCACACAAAGTATATCTAGAGCTGTACAAAAACACACCAGAGTGTCATTCACAATAACTACCACAGAGGGCGCTCTATACACAGTATAATCTCACTGAAACCCTGTGTGTGCTGCATGTGGCTCTTAAATACTTTAATTAATGAATTTATAATTTGATAGGGACAGATACAACAAACATACACTGCCTGTCCAAAAAAAGTGGCCACTTGGATTCAACTAAGCAAATACAGCAGGTCGTCTCCTCCTACTGGAGACCTGCTGCAGGTGATGATCTTTCAGCTGCAACACAGTGTTTAAACCCAACTGATGCAGTGAGCGACTTCTCATTTCTGAAACAACCATGTGGAAAGACAAATCCCGTGGTCATGGAAAAGATGTCAGATGTCACAGTAATCTGATGCAGGTATGACAGTGTTTACAGCTGTGGTTAATTCACAACACTTTCCCTTGAGGTCTTTTAATGGTTCAGATTTCACTAACTGCTTTGTTAAATGCTTTTGCTTTGGTCCGTAATGTGATCAGAAAGTGACAATTGTAATTTTGTAAAACCCTAATTTTGAGGAAGAGCAGGAGAACAGTGAAAAAAGCTTCTACAAAACATGTGAAACACCAGAGGAAGACAAAGGACAATCATTCATGAACATGAAGTTATTGTACAAAACACAGAGTGTTTGTGTGCAGAGGTGGATCGGTGTGTAAATAACTACTACCACAGTGAAACACACCAGGACAAAAACAGGACTGGAGGAACATCTAATGATGACATTCACACTCGTGCATAAAGCTCGGAGTCTGAATCCCAATCATATGGAGCACGGAGTTTGAAGATATTTTGCTCTACTCTCTTTTATTTTAGGATAGGCTTTCATTTTCTCACAGTTAAATTACATTATTTTAGGTGAGTGGCGCTTTCTTTATTGCTAAACATGAATGAAAAAGATCCTCACTGTTTTGCATATATTTGGATTTATGGTCATAGTTTGAATAGTGGGAGGAGTTTCAATACAGCTAATATTTAAAGTGGAATTACACTCTTGACAGCAGCACTGTGCAACAAATGGCTGTCCCCAACCTCACTGTACTGCTGTGTGCCGTCTGCCTTTTCCCTATTGTTTCATACATTGGTCCATAACAGAGTCTGGATCAGCCATCAAACGTCCTGGAGAATCCCACAGACTCACTTGTACTACCAGTGGGTTAAGCTTCAGTAGCTATCGATGGCACTGGATCAGACAGGCTCCAGGTAAAGGTCTGGAGTGGATTGCGTTCGTGCACACTGGCATGTTCCCAATCCGCTACTCCAAGTCAGTGGAGGGACGCTTCACCATCTCCAGAGACGACTCCAGCAGCCAGGTGTATCTGCAGATGAGCGGTCTGAGGCCGGAGGACACTGCGCTGTATTACTGTGCCAGAGGAAGCACAGTGAGACAGAATAACAGAGCTCTGGGACAAAAAACTACTTCCTCTGTTTACTGTGCTCTTCTGTACTGACTAAATAATTGTGGACTTCTACACCAGCTTTGAACACTTTGTTGCAAAGGAGGAAAATATGCTTTTCTAAATTTGAATTTTATATCCATATATAAATAAATGACAACCACCATAATTACATATTAACCAATCAGATATTTACTTTTTAAATAGTTTTGCAAGAATGAGAAGAGTTGAGAAGGTTCTAAATGTGTTTTTTGATTTGAATACAGTCTACTCTTAAATTATGGTCTGCATCTAGAAGAAGGAGATTCGTATGTGCTGCAGATGTATATGCTCTCCTATACTGCCACCAAGTGATTTATTTGTGCCACAACCGTCAGATTAACTGCAACATTAGGGACTGAACACAAAACTTTGTTCAAATGGCAAAATATGTTGTGGTGATATTATTATTTAAGGGAAAATAGGAGAACCTTTATTAGTCCCACAACGAGGAAGTTCAAGTGTTGCAATGCAACAGATATAGAAATATGCAATTAAAAAAACAAGAAATAAGACTTTAACTTTAACACTGTGCAAGTAGAAAAAATGAAAACTCTTATGTACAGTAAGTGGTTATGACCACGTGGTGCACAATGCACAACCAGGGTACTCATAGATACTTCCCTGGGTGTTCACTGGTGAGGGGGCAGAAGACAGTAGAGTGGAATTCATTTTAAATCAAACAAGAGCAAAACCTTAAAATACTTTTTTTTTTTTTTTAAGAAAAGAAAGAAAAGCCTTCAAATGGTCTTTCTTAGGAATGACACGTCCTTTAAGATCACTTCATTCAGACATTTTATTTTTGTGATCATCTTGTTTATGATGTAAATGCCTAATATTTTCACACATTTTGAAAAAAATTCCAAGTAGTTATTTTAAAAGTCTTTAAATGCATTTACTTTTTATTGGGAAACACAATCTAAAGTACTGAGGAGAATACATGAAACAAATGTATAATTGTGTATTCTATACTACTGTGGTTATATACAGTTTGTGTCCCTCATAAAGAAACGTTTTACTAGTTGTGTGTGTGTGTGTGTGTGGTGTGAGGGGCCGTGACTATTCAGAGCAGATGTAAATGTGTGTGTGCAGTACATAGTGTGCTGCTGCTCCTCCTCGTTCACATGTGCAGTCTCAGGATGGACACACTCACTCTGCTGTCGGCTGCTCTCTGTCTGCTCTGTGAGTTTTCCTCTTTCACACTCAACATCAGCTCTAGTTCCACACAATGCTCCTGTTATTGAAGCATCTCCTCAACACATTTCTGTCCTCCACAGGTGTGAAGTGTGAGACACTGACACAGCCAGCCTCTGTGACTGTGCAGCCAGGACACACTCTCACCATCTCCTGTACGGTCTCATACTCTGTCAGCAGCTACTGGACAGCATGGATCAGACAGCCTGCTGGGAAAGGCACTGGAGTGGATTGGATACAAATACATCAGGAGGCTCTTACTATAAAGATTCTCTGAAGAACAAGTTCAGTATTGGTTTAGACACTTCCAAGTAACACAGTGACTCTGACTGGACAGAACATGCAGCCTGGAGACACTGCAGTGTACTACTGTGCTCGGGAGCCACAGTCACACAAAGTATATCTAGAGCTGTACAAAAACACACCAGAATGGTTATTCACAGCAACCAGCAGAGGGAGCCCCAAAGACACAGTATAATCTCACTGGCGTCCCTAAGTGAGCTGCATTGAAGTTCTTAAATACTGCTATTTCTTGATCCATTTTCCAATACTCATCAGTGATATAAATAAATGGGTCGGGAAAAGCCACAATAGATTGTTTTGTCATTATAATATGCGTCTTATCATAATCTTTTTATATTTTCAATTACTCCAAAAGGTTTAAAAGCTTGTCAACAGTCCAAAACGATGGCTTCTTCAAATGCCATAATTTCCCAGGTTGTTTGCGCCACGTGAATCAGTTTGTTTTACAACCAGAGAAGTCGTGTAATATTGAGAACAATTCTAGATTTAGACATATTTACCATCAACAAGTCCATATATTTTGAATATATTAAATTAGTTCAGTGTTTATTTGACACATAATGTACCTTTATAATATTTTGCTCATAAAAACATAACTTATTGTTTATTATGGTCTGTAAATGTATTTTTAGCACTAGATGTGGCCGCATCAGAATTTACTTTGACCGCTAACAGTTTCGTTGCACTGAGATATTTTGTTTGTCATGAAAGCGTTGCGTTCCACTGTGGACCAATGGTGATGGGGGAGTCTGTCAGGGCGAAGGGGGGGCTGGGAGGCTGTGACTTTCCTCAAGTCCACGATCAGCTCCACTGACTTTAGCTCCAGGTTGTTGACCCCAGCCGATCCACCTCCCTCCTGTAGTCAGATTTATTCATATCCGATACGAGCCCGATGAGGGTGGTGTCAGCCGCAAACTTGATCAGTTTTACGGAGTCGTGGCTGGAGGTGTAGCAGTTTGAGTGAAGAGCAGAGGAGAAAGTACACGGCCCTGTGGAGTTCCTGTCATGGTAGTCCGAGTGTCTGAGACATTCTTTCCCAGCCGCACGCACTGCCTCCGGTCCGTCAGGCAGTCAGTGATCCACCCCCAAACAGGCATAGGTTCCCAGGAGGTCCAGATGCTGCAGGATGAAGTTTGCAGTTTGATTGTGTCATCTACAGACCTGTCGGCTCTGTCTGCGATCCAGCGTGTTCTGCTCTCTGGTCGGGACTTTAATAAATTGTTTGTACTTTGTATTACATATATATATTTATTTTTTCCCACCATTGACACACTTTCTATCTAATTTGATGGACACATATGACATATACATTACATTATTCCATGCATATTTTGTTGTGTATTTTCTATCTATGGGTTTCTGAATGATAAAACTAAAACAAACTAAAAATATATATATCTTTTGAATGGCAAATGCTTCAAATAGATGGTCCATATTTTTTTACAGAACATTCTTGTACCTGTAGTTTAGACCTCTGCAAACATGTTCTGAAATCCATGGAATTCTTGTTTTTGTTTATATTTGTACGATGCAGTCAGACAGCAATCACAAAGCAACGACGAAAACGGAAATGAATAAATACAATGACATTTAAAAGGGTTAGAGGAAGGAAAGAGTTTTTTGAACAGCTACAGGGGCCTAAACAAGCTTTGAAAGTAAAGCAAAATCTTCTTCTAAAAGGAAATCTAAAACATGACTAATGTGTTGTCTCAAAACCTCCTTTGAATTACTCTGCCTTTTTATCTTTTACTTTTGCATGAATACATTAAAAAAGTTCTTTCCTAAATGCATTTCAACAGTATCACTTCCCTGATACACAAGCATGACTTATGATAGTACTTTAACTGTAGATCACAGGGACAATACAGACACATGCTAACAGCTATTGCTTTTAGCCTGATCTAAATGGCCATGCAATGTGTTCATGTGCATCCATGTTGTTATAGTGGTGTTATCTGTTGGTAATAATAATAATGACATTGTTTTAAGTTATCAGTTCGAGTGAGAAACAGTAGAGGGAGTTCATGTGCAGAGGAGCATCACTGTGAGATTATAGCAGCGGCTACCACAGTAAAAAACACCATGACAACAACATAAACCACAAACAAACTACAAATCTGTTTGTTTCCGTCTGAAGTGGTATGTGATAAGACTTATAATTATAGTATGATTAAAGTTAACGTACGTCATGTTTGGACCCTGTTTTGTACATACGCACGCTTTATAAATGAGACCCCTGGTGATGTTTGGGGCTAATGCGAACCCCATAGAAAATGCGAATAGAATGCAGGCATTTAGTTTACAAACACTGGAAGGTCTAGTGAGAGGCAGTCGGGGCGTGTTAATGTGCGGAGGTGAATCACTGTGAGAACATGGCAGCTCCCACTGTGAAAAACACCAGGACGAAAACATGGACCCCAAACTAACAAGAAATATGTTTGTCAGTTAAATGTGTCCTATTATACCATCTGGTTAGATAATGTTGTTATTTGCAAAAACCATTAACAATTAAACAGAATTACATTATACAATCTCCGTAAAAGGTAGAATAGTCATGGTGAAGTGTGGACTGGTTAGAACAAATGTGAGACATCAATGCATTTGCTAAAAGAGCTCTATTTATAGAATTTGAAACAATAATCATTATGTAGTATTGGGTCCTTTTAGGTCACTTAGGTCACAATTTTCACACTTTAGATTGGATATAATTTCTACGTTTTGAGATAAACCTTAATTTGACAAACCTTCCCCCAAAATCTGTTAAACGCTAAAACACTTCCAAACTACAACATTTGATTTAAATGTCCTCGACTTTGACATAATAGTCACATCCATAATCAAAGTCGCATGTGGGTGAAGCTAACACACAAAATGGTTTTCTT